>MU912367.1:0-32782 GCA_036418165.1 Cooperia oncophora
AGTCTCAGAATGTTTCAGTGAATTACACAGTCTCCACTAACCAGAATGCTTCGCTGAACCAGCTTATGTTGCAAAGTTCACTGAAAATGGCAGAACTTAAAAAATGATCCCATGTTGAAAGGGGAAAGTTCTAAGCAGTAAGCTCTGCCGGTGGAGCCGATGTTCGCGGAATATTTTCATCAGGAAACCTCGTCGTTTTGTATCAGTGAAAGCACATTCACCTGAAGACCTATGCACGCTTTTGGAAGCATCGTTCCATTGACAGGAAATGGGACGTTCAGTGCCAGGTGGTCCCATGTCTGGATGCCATGAGCTCTCGTGCAGACGTAGTGGAAATGTGCAAATTCAGAGTAACGCTCTACCAGCAGATGTGCCCATAGGGTATTGAACCTGTCGGAATGCAAGGTACCCACCTCGTGGAAAACCAGCAAGACTGTGTTGCTGTACAAGAAGGGAGACCTGTACGACATTGGCAATTATCGCCCAATCTGCCTGCTGTCTGTAGTCTACAAACTCTTCACACGAGTCATCCTGAACAGGATTGGCAGAACACTAGACGAAGGACAGCCGTGCGAGCAGGCATGATTTTGGAAAGGATCAGCAGATCGATCACATCCACACGGTAACGAAGCTCATCGAAGTATCGCGAGAGTACAAGATGCCGTTATGTCTCACGTTCATCGACTTGAAGAAAGCCTTCGACTCCGTTGAGACAGAAGCGGTTATCGAAGCCTTGGGCAACAGGGTGTTTCCCTTTGGAAACATCAGGGTTCTTCGTGAGCTCTACATCAACTTGACGACCAGGATGTCACCATTCTACAAGGGAATCATCGTCGACGTGAAGAGAGGGGATACTTCGACACTCGCCCCGCCTCTCTCGAGAACGTCATGCGTCAACTAGAATGGGAAGAGATGGGAGTGTCATGATTCGAACAACGTCATCCACACTATCTTCGCTTTGCTGATGACATCTTTCTGATAACACCAAACCTCGAGCAGGCGGAGCGAATGCTGGCTGATTTTGACTACGCGTGAGGAAAAATCGGTTTGCAGCGGAATTTGGGAAGGACGATGTTGATAAGAAACGGATTGTTTCTGATGACCCTCGGAAATTCATCGAAGAGGGATCGTCATATTCCCTTGTCGTCGTTGCATCTTAAATCCTAGAATATTATTTCAGTTCTTTTACAACTACTTCTTTTTCCTATGAGAGTGTTTGGAAAGTTTTGGAGAATTTTCAGTCAAGTCATTCAGCACTTAATAGCACCAGTAAAAGATAAGAATAATTAGTTATTATGAACGTTGTTTTTCCCACTTCCCATCTCTTTGCGATGAACAATGTAAGTATCTAGAAAAAAAAACGGAGATGTACGCAACAGCGGAGCCTAACTTACGTAGAAATGAGGGTGAAGTTCCCATCTAGAGACTCTTCTCTTTCTCATAAGAATACCAAATTTTTTTTGCTTTGGCGTTTTCGCTCCCTACATTTCTTCAGACTGCAGGAGGAATTTCTCCCAACGTTTTTGTACACCCTAGCAGCTACTCTTCACGACATTATGTAGCCTGTTTCTGGGGTAATAGGTGGGAGATGCAGCATCGACATTTGAAGACTTTTCCCGCGATCAAGTGGGCCTCAAAATGACTCCGTGCCTTTTGAACTATTACAGTCGTCATCCTTGCACTTGATAGTCAATGTCAGTGCGGCTGCGTGCGGCGCGGTCGCCCGCACCCGTACTGCACCAATCGTTGAACCAGGAAGTGACATTACTGTATTATATCCTTCGTGTTACTCGTTTTCTATCACTTTTTGTCGCATACGCGTTTCAACGAAAAGGCTGAGAAGGCTTCAAACAGTGTGCACGCTCCTTCTCGCCGACACGCCCCTATCAAGTGCAAGGATGACGACTGTATACGTGTTCATAAAGAACATACCACTTTCATCCCTCGATACAGCGCGATAAAGAAGTTAGAGAGATTTCCACGTGGCTACAGAGACAACATCATGCTGTAGGTCTTCCTTACTAGGAGAATAAGAAATGAACAGCAGATAATGTGTTTTTCAGACTCATCTAATGATCTCTGAGCTGGGGCCACTATCCAACTGTTTCCTTCCGACATGAGGCCAATTTTACCATAGAGCTTTTTAAGAAAAAAGGCTAGAAATTTCGTCTCTAAGCATCTAACCTGCCAAGCACGAATAACGCATCGCTTGGCCAGGATATGCCTGACACTAACGCCACGGTCCCACGGCTCAAGCTTTGCGCCCCAATCGCTATGGAGAGCGCCCTCCTACGCGCCCGACATACTCGTACAAGACTGCTGGGGTGAAGTCTGTTTTTAAGGTGTTTCCGGAGCTTTTTCCGCTTCTTCTTCTATTGAGGAGCTACCTATGGGACACTGGTTCATGATGGAGACCAACTACCCGCAATACTTGATCGCGAGGATTGTCTTTAATGGCTTGCAATTCGCGGCTGCTCTTACCTTGATTAAACAATTTCTGATTCCACTACGCTCGACGCTTCCTTGAATACAGTATCGAGGTCGGAGTCGCCTTCTACCTTAATGTGTCATGATATTACATCACATCAAGTAAAACGAATATTGACATGATTGGGCCATCAAAATGCAAGCTGAAATGGGCTCTAGCCCGCTATGAGACGCATTATGTGAACACCTGCAAGCTTCCGTGAAACTGCGAAATCGGTCCAATTCGTATAAAGTACATACTAATAGGTTAGTTCAAAAGACCTGCTTCGTACCTTGCAGTTTTTCTGAGAAAATTACATCTTTTCTTATCGCAGATGTATTAAAGACACATGGTACCTCAAACTTGAGGGTGTATGAGACTATCAGCCCCACAGCTGTCGATGTGTCGTGGTCCCCCAGCAAGACCTCTCGTAAAAACATGCTCTCCACCGATCAAACCAAACTCCCGCTCATCAAACCCATTCCCTCTGATCGAAGAAAAATTCACCACTCGGCTAACACAAATTCACACCGATAAAACAAAATTCGCCACTCGTCGAAAAATTCGCAACCGTCAAAACAAATTTACCGCTCGTCGAAAAGAACCCACCACTCCTAAAACCGAATTCTATCTCATCAAACCCAGTTCACCACTCATCAAACCATTCACTGGTCGTCAAGACAAAATCACCACTTGCAAAAACATGCTCACCACTCTTCAAACCAAACTCCCGCTCATCGAACCCATTCCCACTGATCGAAGTAAAATTCAAAACTCGTCGAACAAAATTCACACCCATCAAACGAAATTTATCAGCACCCAAACCAAGATCTCCCGCTCCCCATCAAACCCGAATTCACCACTGTGGAACATGAGCTCGTGTGTGTGCTACTCATAATCGAATTCCCACTCATCAAACCAAATCCCACCCACCAAAACCAAACTTCACCAGCACTCGAACCGGAATTCCCTCTCATCAAACCGATTTCACCACTCATCAAACCCATTCCCACTGATCGAAGAAAAATTCACCACTCGTCGAATAAAAATTCACAAACATCAAACAAAATTCACCACTAGTCGAACTAAATTCGCAGCCATCAAAAAAAGCCCCACTCGTCAAGCCAAAATCACCACTTGTAAAGACATGCCCACCGCTCATCAAACTGAATTCACCAGCATTCAAACCAAACTCCCTCTCATCAAACCGAATTCACCACTCATCAAGCATTTCAGCCTATCAAACCCTTATGTCCACACTGTTCGAAGAAAACTCCAGCACGTACTTTGAACAAAAATTCCAGCTATTCCGACGGTATTCATGAGCCCCCAAACCAAATTCACCGCTCGTCGAAAAGACTTAACCAGCACTCAAGCCAAATTCCCACTCATCTAACCGAAATCCCACCCGTCAAACCAAATTCACCGCTAGACGAAAAGAATTCCAGCCTCAAACCGAATTCGCTCTCATCAAATCGATATCACACCCATCCGTTCACTATCACACCCATTCGTTCACTAGCCGTCAAGACAAATCACCTCTCGTAAAAACATGCTCTCCACCCATCAAACAAAAGTCACCACTTGTCGAACAAAATGCGCAGCCAACAAACAAAATTCACCTTTCCTCAAAAAATTCACCACTCCTAAAACCGAATTCTCACTCATCATACCTAAATCCCACCCAACAAACGAAGTTCACTAGTCGTCACAAAATCACCTCTTGTAAAAACATGCTCTCTACCCATCAAACCAAATTCACCGCTCGTCGAAACGAATTGGCCAGCATCAAGTCAAATTCCCGCTCATCAAACCCATTCCCACTCATCAAAGAAAAATTCACCCATCGTCGAAAAGTTCTCGAAAAGTTCACCACTCTCCAAAACAAATTCCCACTATTCGAAGCAAGTTCTCCACTCGGCGAAAAAATTCACACTCAGGCTGCGTTTATACTTTGCGGCAGCGTAGCGTAGCGCTTCCAGCGTACGCCAGCGTTTCTCCAGCGTTTCACCAGCGTTTTGCTGGCGTTTGCAGCGGCAGGGGAGTAGAGACTATGTGGCCGTCAGAGACGCGCAATCGATGTGTTTTGTACCCTCCAGCTCTCCCATAGTCTCTACTCCCCTGCCGCTGCAAACGCTAGCAAAACGCTGGTGAAACGCTGGTGACGCTGGGAACGCTAGATCGATATGCATCCTCTCCCCGGCACTGCCGCTGGCGTACGCTGGAAGCGCTACGCTACGCTGCCGCAAAGTATAAACGCAGCCTCATCAAACCAAATTCCCACTCATCAAACCAAATTCACCACACGTCAAAAAATCCACCAGTTCCCAAGCAGGACCCTCTCATAAAACCTAATTCATCACTCGTCAACCCAAAATCACCACTCGCAAAAACATGCTCACCACTCATCAAGCCAAATTCCCGCTCATCAAACCCATTCCCACTGATCGAAGAAAAATTCACCACTCGTCGAACAAAATTCACAGCCATCAAACAAAATTAACCACTCGTCGAAAAAATCCACCACTCCTCAAACCAAATGCCCGCTCTTCGAAGCAAATTCACCACTCGACGGAAATTTCACCACTCCCAAACCGAATTCCCACTCTTCGAAGCAAATTCGTCACTCGTCGAAAAAAATCCATCACGTTCCAAGCCAAATTCATCACTCATTAAAGGAATCCACCAATTCCTAAATCAACCAAAACTTTGCTTCTTTCAAAACAATTCACAATTAGTCAGACTAAATCCAAACACTCTCAAAACAAATTCACAAATTCACTCTCCTTAAACCAAATGCCCGCTCGTCAAAATAAAAACACCATTGCTTATTTGACACATATTTCAAACTAATTCCCTTTTTTTGAAAGAAGTTCACCACTTTTGGAACCGAATCCACCGCTCGTCAAACCGAGTTCACCACTCGTCAGACCAAATTCACCAGTCGCCTAACCAAAGTCAATACTTTTCAAACTGGATTTTCCTTTTTTCGGTGACATAGAATCTGGAAAAATAATCAAACCGAGCTCACCACTCGTCAAATAATCAAGCCAAGCTTACCACTCGTCATACCTTAATTCACCACTCGCTTAACCAAATTCACCAGTCGCCTAACCAAAGCCAATACTTTTCAAACTGGATTTTCCTTTTTTCGGTGACATAGAATCTGGAAAAATAATCAAACCGAGCTCACCACTCGTCAAATAATCAAGCCGAAGCTTACCACTCGTCATACCAACTTCACCACTCGCTTAACCAACTTCAAGAATTTTCAAATTGAACTTCCCTTTTTTCGGTTGGAGAAAAATTCTGGAAAAATGGTCTGTGTTCCTCTATTTCCATGCCGGCTATGAAACGGTTGCAGAAGAAGACAGTGGGCATGACGAAATCATCCGATTATTTTGTTTGGAGTTCGCTGCCTTTCGCGACCACATATTTAGAGGAAAAACAAGGGCCCCTGGCCTCATTGATAAAAGCCAGGAGAGAACAAATTATACTTGTAGTCCAACCGTTTTTGAGACTGAACTTGAAACCCTCGTTATAATCCAGATGTTTCATAGGATTCAGTTTTTCCGATCGGTTATTCTAAAAACTGAAAGTAGTAGATGAGTCAAGGATGGCTTTTGTTTTTACTTCTCACTGATGCAAAGTTTCACTAAGTGGACATCGAATGATCGATGTGACCCAAGATGACTGACTGCACCGAAAACGCCTGGGTCGCTCACTGGTTGGTTAAGCGAGTGGTGAATTAAGGTATGACGAGTGGTAAGCTTGGCTTGAATATTTGACGAGTGGTGAGCTCGGTTTGATTATTTTTCCAGATTCTATGTCACCGAAAAAAGGAAAATCCAGTTTGAAAAGTATTGACTTTGGTCAGGCGACTGGTGAATTTGGTCTGACGAGTGGTGGACTCGGTTTGACGAGCGGTGGATTCGGTTCCAAAAGTGGTGAACTTCTTTTCAAAAAAAAAAAGGAAATTAGTTTGAAATATGTGTCAAATAAGCAATGGTGATTTTGGTTTGACGAGCGGGCATTTGGTTTGAGGAGAGTGAATTTGGTTTGATGAGTGTTGGATTTAGTCTGACAAGTGGTGAATTTGGTTTGAAGAGCAGGAATTTTGGTTGAGGGGTGGTGGATTTAGATGAGTGGGATTTGATTTAGGAATTGGTGGATTCCTTTAAATGAGTGATGAATTTGGCTTGGAACGTGATGGATTTTTTTCGAAGAGTGGGAAATCGGTTTGGGAGTGGTGAAATTTCCGTCGAGTGGTGAATTTGCTTCGAAGAGCGGGCATTTGGCTTGAGGAGTGGTGGATTTTTCGACGATGTGTCTAATTTTGTTTTGATGCTGTGAATTTTTTTCGACAAGTGCGTCATGAATTTTCTTTTGCATCAGGTTGAAATCGTTTTGATGAGCGGGAATTTGGCTTGGTGAGCATGTTTTTGCGAGTGGTGATTTTGGGTTGACGAGTGATGAATTAGGTTTTATGAGAGGGTCCTGCTTGGGAACTGGTGGATTTTTTGACGTGTGGTGAATTTGGTTTGATGAGTGGGAATTTGGTTTGATGAGGCTGCGTTTATACTTTGCGGCAGCGTAGCGTAGCGCTTCCAGCGTACGCCAGCGGCAGTGCCGGGGAGAGGATGGATATCGATCTAGCGTTCCCAGCGTCACCAGCGTCAGCGCTAGCGTAGCTTTTGCTAGCGTTTGCAGCGGCAGGGGAGTAGAGACTATGGGAGAGCTGGAGGGTACAAAACACATCGATTGCGCGTCTCTGACGGCCACATAGTCTCTACTCCCTGCCGCTGCAAACGCCAGCAAAACGCTGGTGAAACGCTGGCCGGCACTGCCGCTGGCGTACGCTGGAAGCGCTACGCTACGCTGCCGCGAAGTATAAACGCAGCCTGAGTGTGAATTTTTTCGCCGAGTGGAGAACTTGCTTCGAATAGTGGGAATTTGTTTTGGAGAGTGGTGAACTTTCAGAGAACTTTCGACGATAGTGAATTTTTCTTTGATATGCACAGCACACCAGGCCCCGCCCCTCTGACCCCGCCCACTTGTGTTTATCGCGGAATTTTGCTTTTTCTTCCGGATTTTCGCTTTTTAGGCTTTAGCGATTGGCTCCGCCCACCAATGGAAGCTCCGCCCACTTTTCGAAAATGATGCAAATCGGCGGGCTAGTGTCCGTACTGGCGGATTACGGCCTCTCCCGGCACATAGAATAAAAAAAGGGAAAAACCGGAAAAAAGGGAAACTTTGTTCTGAGCGACGGGAGAGGCCGTAATCCGCCAGTACGGACACTAGCCCGCCGATTTGCATCATTTTCGAAAAAGTGGGCGGAGCTTCCGGTGGTGGGCGGAGCCAATCGCTAAAGCCTAAAAAGCGAAAATCCGGAAGAAAAACCAAAATTCCGCGATAAACACAAGTGGGCGGGGTCAGAGGGGCGGGGCCTGGTGTGCTGTGCATGGTTATTCGTTTTGTGAAGATTGGATGTGAAAAGAACTACGTCGAAAAAAGTTATAAAAATTCAGAACTTACGTAACTTCATTGTTAAGTGGGCGGAGTCAGATCTGTATAGGTATCAATCTTTTTCAGTTGAAGTGTGTGTGCAAAGGGCAAAAACGAAAAAAAGTCGAGGGAGCAGATTTCATGAAGCATCTCGGAAAACCCTGTCCGCGCTGAGAAGTGGGCGGGGATAATGGGGCGGGCTTGCAACAGTACCTAGTGTGGTCTAGTTATCAACCACCTAATTGTAAGGGGTGTGTCCGATTTGGTTTGAAAAGTGTCCGATTTGGTTTGAAAAGTGTCCGATTTGCGTAATTCGCGATTGGTTTGAAAAGTGTCCGATTTGGTTTGAAAGTGTCCGATTTGGTTTGAAAAGTGTCCGATTTGGTTTGAAAAGTGTCCGATTTGGTTTGAAAAGTGTCCGATTTAAAGTGAAAATGGTATACATTCCGCCGTTACAACTGGGAACTTGGGATTGAAATGAGAGTTCGTAAATGCTAGCTGACCTACCAGAGAGGGAAAGAGTGGGCAAAACACTCGAAAGCGGACTTATAGAGTGTGATGCCCAGAATGTTTAATTGCGATACAGCGTGCCCTTCCGCCGTCCTTATTCCACTCAACCATGAGTTGTATCTTCAACATATAGAGGTAGAAATGTTTTATTGAGACAGCATCATTAGCTCAATTGGCATGAATCCAGACTTTGCAAATTCACAAGAAACAAGTTTATGTTTCAACCACTGCAGATTGAGGCTGTGCAGCAGAGCGAAATGGTCTGATCTTGAACATTGGAGAGCACTTTTTGCTCTTGGAGCAAGAGTTGTGGTCTCTCCTACTTTATGAGTCTCGAAACACTGAAACACGCAAAGTCGTAAACAATCACTAACCACTTGTAGAATTCCCTGCTCGTCTAGCAATTTTAGCATAGGAAGAGTATTCTCTTTGAACGAAGCCATTTTCCTCTTCACTGCGTCGACATCGTCACCTATACTGCACTTGTACAGTTCACGTCAATAAGTGATTGGTAAAACAACGACTTGCAATAGAGCCTAAAAGAGGGGGATTGGAGCAGCATTCGAATTCAGTTGCTCGAGAGGAGCCGGAGAAGAAAATGGCGTCAACTTCGATTTCATTATCATGTAATTTATATATACCATTTTCACTTTGAAATCGGACACTTTTCAAACCAAATCGGACACTTTTCAAACCAAATCGGACACTTTTCAAATCAAATCGGACACTTTTCAAATCAAATCGGACACTTTTCAAATCAAATCGGACACACCCCTTACAATGGGCAGTTGAGAACTAGACCACACTAGGTACTGCTGCAAGCCCCGCCCACTTCTTAGCGCGGCCGTGGTTTTCCAAATGTTTTATGAATTCTGCTTCTTCGAATTTTTTTTTCACTTTTGCTACTCGACACACACATTTAACTCTACCGACACATATATCACTCCGCCCATTTCACAATGAAGTGACGTAAGTTCTGAATTTTTATAACTTCTTTCGAACGTTTTTTTTTCACATTCAATCTTCACAAAACGAATATAGCCATGCATTTACACACTAGCACACTAAGCCCCGCCCCTCTGACCACGCCCACTTTCCTTGATTTTTCTTCCGAATTTTCACTTTTTTAGGCTGTGACAAGCGGCCCCGCCCACTAATGGAAGCTCCGCCCACTTTGTAGAAGCCCCGCCCACTTTTCAAAAATGATGCAGATCGGCGAGCTAGTGACCGTACTAGCAGGTTATGGCCTCTCCCGTCACCCGGAACAAAGTTTCCCTTTTTTTCTGGTCTTTCCCTTTTTTTCATTCTATGTGACGGGAGAGGCCATAACCTGCTAGTACGGTCACTAGCTCGCCGATCTGCATCATTTTTGAAAAGTGGGCGGGGCTTCTACAAAGTGGGCGGAGCTTCCATTAGTGGGCGGGGCCGCTTGTCACAGCCTAAAAAAGTGAAAATTCGGAAGAAAAATCAAAATTCCGCGAAAAACGAAAGTGGGCGTGGTCAGGGGCGGGGCCTAGTGTGCTAGTGTGTAATGCATGCCTATATTCGTTTTGTGAAGATTGAATGTGAAAAAAGACGTCAAAAAGTTATAAAAATTCAGAGCTTACGTCACTTGATTGTGAAGTGGGCGGAGTCAGATCTGCATCGGTACCAATCCTTTTCAGAAGTGTGTGTGCAACTAGCAAAAGTGAAAAAAAGTCGAAGAAGCAGATTTCATAAAACATTTTGGAAAACCGTGACCGCGCTGAAAAGTGGGCGGGGGTGTTGGGGCGGGGCTTGCAGCAGTACCTAGTGTGGTCTAGTTATCAACTGCCTATTGTAAGAGGTGTGTCCGATTTGATTTGAAAAGTGTCCGATTTAAAGTGAAAATGGTATAGCACTATATATAGCTCTCCTTGTTAACACGTTGGCGACATTGCGTCCCAATGCTGGGATGCGGCATGGGTAAAAAACCAATTTGAATACGTTTCAAATTTTCAACAGCTACATATTGTCCAGGAAGGCATTGTAGAATATACAGTAGCTGTAAACATGCAGTTGTGTCATTGGGAGTATTTTACGGAGGAGACAAAGGAAAGTGATTTCCTTAGGAAAAAAGGTAATTTTTGGATATATAGAACTGAAGCTCCACATGCAGATAGCTAATGTGATAAGGTAACTTTCAACAATAGCAGATCTGAATCGAATCCAATTTACCACCTCTGGCGCGAAAATATTCCTTTTTTGCGACCTTGTTCCCACGCTCCACGTGAATGAGGCGGGAGTATTCCATGAAATTTCAGGGTTTATCTTGAAAGTAAACAAAACAGCGAAGCCTTACTAGCTTCTGCATTGAATTCTAGTCCTTCTTCAATTGTTTTGGTGTATAAACGCCCTAGCATTTATGCGCATTCTTCGAAAATAGGAAAAACTGCTTGGTCCAGCGGCAAACACGCGAAAAGGCGCAGTCGCCAATGTATCAAAGGCAGCGCATGCGTTCATTTGTTGTTCCCACGCCTCTTTGGATATCGTAGCTCACCCTATGAGGATGGTGGACGTACTAGTTTCGCAACTCAAAAATGCGAGAGAATAGCGGCGCCCGCTCGTGAAGAGTCGGCCACCCCGCCCACCTGGCGACCACTACGCCCAACTTCATTTCTAATGGTTGCCTGATGGTGCGGTTGTTCTGCTACTAACTCTCTCCACTTCGAATGGTGAGAGTGAGGTGATAAGGGAAAACAGCTGATACCAACAAGTGAGAACTCGTGCGGCCGCGCCTTCTCTTCGCCTTAAGCACGTACAACCTCAGCTCGGCGTGGGGTCCTATATAGGGCATATCCGATGATTTTTTTGCATTTTTCTTCACTAATGAACTACTTGCTACCTTGTTGTCACTGTCTGAGCCCCATAACTCATCAAATTGAACGCGGGCGCTGCCTTTAAGAAAAAGGTCCGATGACCTATGCAAATGTGATTTGAGTCGGAAAGGAACACTGGTCCGAAATGTTCACCTTTGGGCCAGTTTCGCGGTAGAAATTTGTAGGGTGCAGGCGCAATGCTCCTTACCAGACATCTCCTTCTTTCCGCTGACACCGCCTCTGATGTTTGCTTACCAGTGGAGAACGATGCTAGCGGGCGAGTGGCATAACATGGATGCTCCATCGCCGCTTGCGGATCATAGGGTTCATGATAAGGAATTAGCTAAATGGACACGTCCAAACACGCGCTTTTTTCTCCTTTTACAACTGCTCGAGGCCAGAGGTGTCCTACCAACTACCAGTGTTGGGAACAGACTGTCAGTGAGACCTGCGTATGCCATCTGTGTAGAAGTTTCGGGATTCGAGACGAAAAGCTTACTGATGCACATTTGAACCTTTTTCAAATTATTGAGACAGCGTCAAAGACGATAATGCAATGAAGTCCTTGAGTAAAGTTCGCGGGGGACAGATCGCACCACATAGACGGTGGCCAAGCATTTTCCTATGAACTTCACTGAAAAGGGAGTTCGGACTTTGGGCGGTAATATTCCAGTAAGCAACTACTGTGAAAATTGCACTTATGCGGTAGTGTTCTCTTTTGCGATAGATGTTTCCAAGAGACAATTCATATAGCTTGTCCCAAAATGCGGCATCTTTCACAGGCTAGAAGAGAGTTTCCCAGCCACATTACTTGACACAACGTGGATCCAGTGGCGAAGGATCCCGCTTCGAACGAGTCCTTCACCACGTTCGCCCCAATTTAGGACTAACGATGCAGCCGGTGAATGACGATAATGCTGAAGTTGCTCCAGAAATCACTCCAGTGTTTCTTCTTGATCAGGTCTTGCAGGTGTTCGTCGTCTTCTCCTATCAGCCCTTTATAATTACCTTTTTCCCAGGTTAAAACGGTCAACAACGCAAACAATTCTGCTCTGTCGTCATGTGCATGTTTAGGCAATACAAAGATGAAATGCGGAGTCGTACCCTAGTATAATTTGCCATCTTGCTGGGAGGGGCCAAATCCAATTTTCGTAATTCGGTTCCACAGCAGCCCATGTGGGGAGAATGGGTAAGGGCAAGTAGTTGGTGAAAGACGAAATGGAGAGTCGTAGCCTAGCATGGGGTGTGCACCTTGTGTTGTGAAGTTTGCAGTCTTCGACGGGTAGCATAACTTCTTCATTGTCGTGGCATTTGGCATACAACCGTGAAATTCGTAAACTGAACCCCACTCTGCTATGAGTGGGATTATATACCATTTTGCTTCAAATTCACCACTTTTCAAACCAAATTCACCACTTTTCAAACCAAATTCACCACTTTTCAAACCAAATTCACCACTTTTCAAACCAAATTCACCACTTTTCAAATCAAATTCACCACTCTTTTTAGACCGGGCAGTTCACCAACCAGATCACGCCAGACACCACTGCGAACCCTGCCCCGACGGTCGCCTACTTGTCAGCGCGGACATAGATTTTCAACACATGGCCGACTCCGCCCAGTCTTCAAAGGGTTTGTTGCGAACTTTCATAACTTTTCAACTTTTCAATTTCACATCCACTCTTTGCGCAGCGAAGATACTCGTAACCGCGCATTCATGCTCCGGCAATTCAGGCTCCGCCCCTTGGCCACGCCGGGGCCAAGGGGTCGGAGCTTGGATTGCCGGAGCATGAATGCGCTGTTACGAGTATCTTGCTTTTTGCGGAATTTTGATATTTTTCAAAATTTTTGCATTTTGGACTGCTCCACGAAGCCCCACTGTGAGAGGCTCCGCCCACTTCGAAGAAGCCCCGCCCACTTTTCAAAAATGGTGCAAATCGGCAGTATAGAGTCTTGGCTTGCATGCTAGGGTCTCGTCCGTCACTCGGAACAAACTTTGCCTGATTTATTTGTTCCGAGTGACGGACGAGACCCTAGCATGCAAGCCAAGACTCTATACTGCCGATTTGCACAAGTGGGCGGGACTTCTTCGAAGTGGGCGGAGCCTCTCACAGTGGGCGGGGCTTCGTGGAGCAGTCCAAAAATGCAAAAATTTTGAAAAAATATCAAAATTCCGCAAAAAGCAAGTGGGCGTGGCCAAGGGGGCGGAGCCTGAATTGCCGGAGCATGAATGCGCGGTTACGAGTATCTTCGCTGTGCAAAGAGTGGATGTGAAATTAAAAAGTTGAAAAAGTTATGAAATTTCGAAGTTCGCAACAAACCCTTTGAAGACTGGGCGGAGTCGGCCATGTGTTGAAAATCTATGTCCGCGCTGACAAGTAGGCGTGACGTCAGGGTTCGCAGTGGTGTCTGGCGTGATCTGGTTGGTGAACTGCCCGGTCTAAAAGAGTGGTGAATTTGGTTTGAAAAGTGGTGAATTTGGTTTGAAAAGTGGTGAATTTAAAGTGAAAATGGTATATATCACGCGATAGTGATATGATTTAGGCGAAAACACTCCCGCTCAGAAAAAACAGAGTACAATTGACATAAATCATAACATCACAGTACTGTCTAGTGGTCTTCTCTACAGTAGTTTGAATGACGCTATTCTTCTTGATTGCGATGATGCAGATGTTGTGAAGTGGAAATTGGATCGTGTTTTTTTTTCTGTGTTCAGTTCGTCATTGGACGTATTCTTTGTCTGTTTCTGTGAATTTGATGGCTTGTAGTGGAGCTGTTCCTATTTTCATGGGAATCTTTCACTGTGGCAATAGGGTCTTCTTGACAGGTTCCTGATGAGGGTGGTTGTTTGTTGTGCTTCTGCTGCTTCTTCTGTTGTCGTCCTGTCTTGCTTATGATATAGTCCTCCAGACAGAAGACAGTTCTCTTTAATGTCAGGTATCCATCCATTGTTTGGTTTGTTTTCGTCTCGCGTTTGGAGTGATTCCTTGAAGACACATGGTACGCTCAAACACATTGAGGGTGTATGAGACTATCAGCCCCCAGCTGTCGATGTGTCGTGGTCCCCCCGCCCAAAACTGCACGGGGTCAGAGTACGGGGCCGTGGGAAAGTCGTAATTCCTTGCTACGCCGCCCGTTTCGCAAACTCACGTTTTTACTAACACCGTCCGCGCGGCGCGGTCGCGTGCAGCTCTCTTGGCTTTTTGCCAAGTCCTGTAATTGCGCTTTGGAATACAAGTACAACGCAATTTCTTTATGCGGTGCTGCAAAATAAGAACCGAAGATGATGACGAGGGCTAGAACTCAAGAGCAACTGTGGTGCTTCTGCAATATCCCTCAGAGGCCGCGCATTCCCACAGAACATGACAATAAAAACGGACAACATGACAATAAAACATGACAATACAAGCAAAACGCAATTTCCTAACATTTGAGGTATTGCTCATGCTTCAAAGTCCGAATAGAAGGTGATGAAGATGACAAAGGCTAGAAATGAAGAACAACGAATGTAGATGTAAATAAAACAAAATTGAAAAAACTAAGGAAACGCAATAAATTAAAATCGCGTGTGCATTTCTGCGATCCGGCTCGAATCCGGCTCTAAAGCTATAGAAATACTTCAAACTAACGAGTGGGACGCTTAGGCCGTTTTTATTGTCATGTTCTGTGGGAATGCGCGGCCTCTGAGGGATATTGCAGAAGCACCACAGTTGCTCTTGAGTTCTAGCCCTCGTCATCATCTTCGGTTCTTATTTTGCAGCACCTAAAATGTTATCCGCATAAAGAAATTGCGTTGTACTTGTATTCCAAAGCGCAATTACAGGACTTGGCAAAAAGCCAAGAGAGCTGCACGCGCGGACGGTGTTAGTAAAAACGTGAGTTTGCGAAACGGGCGGCGTAGCAAGGAATTACGACTTTCCCACGGCCCCGTACTCTGACCCCGTGCAGTTTTGGGCGGGGGGACCACGACACATCGACAGCTGGGGGCTGATAGTCTCATACACCCTCAATGTGTTTGAGCGTACCATGTGTCTTTAAGTTCGAACGGACCGAGGAATTCTTGGTTGTTGGGGAGCATCCTGTATCGATGCCGTGTGCGCATGTCAGTGGTCGCCTGTCTGCAATTATTTTCCCATTCTTTGGCCGTGAGAAATTGGTTGAACAGCAGCTTCCGAATTTGCTTGATGGTCTTGAATGATTCCTCGGAGCTTTTGTCTATGTTTTCACCTTGCCATGGTGTGCGAGCCGGAATGGATTTGGAGTTGGTGTTGTGCCGGATACAGTAGTCGTCGACGATATTGCTGTCCGCTTCGGGGATAGATGAGATCAAGCTGGCTGCTAAAATAAGTACAGGGATAAGCGTAGGGAACACATCCATTTCCTGCGAAGGAGGACGGTCGGACTGGGGAAGTAAATGATAATGTTGGGTTGAAAGCTCTGTCTCTTTTCTTCGGAGATTTTACTTTGTTCACTATACATGCATGGTCTCCGTTCTCCGGAGGTCTCACTTTGTTTCCTATATATGCGTGTGCTGGCTCTTCTTCCTCTTCACCGATTTGAAAGCGGCTAACTGTACTTGTCGATAAGACGTCAGTTTGGTTCTTCCATCGTAGTTTAGAATTTTGGACGATGGTTCTTCCATCGTAGTTTAGAATTTTGGACGACTTCTTTCTCTTTCTAATCCGCGGCTTGTTTGGAACTTTCCATTGCTTCGTTTCGAATGAAGGCTTTATACGGTCACGATGTTCATCATCACAAGGTGTTGGTTGCTTGCCGTCTCTGAGACATCCTTTTTGGATTTCATTCGATGTATCAAGAGGCTCGCCTGTTGAGAACCTCTCTTCATTTCGTGTACGTACTGTTTGTTTAGCGACTGACCATCAGGTTTTGTGTTCAGTAGATTGCATCCGATGGCTAGCGCAGAGGAGTGTAAACCTCTTGACAGTACTTGCCAGAAGTGATCCATGCCAATCAGAATGCCTGTGACTGTGTTTTTCGTGGATATCGCGAAGTTAATGGCAAATCCTTCTGTGCTAATCCAAAGGTTGAGTGGAATTGGTAGGGGTTTTGTAAGGAAGAGGAGTGACTGCACTTTCATCTGATACAAGGAATCGTTCGTTAGCAATATATTCACATCATACTGCTTCGATTGTACTGTCTGGGACTCTTTATTGCCCCAACTGCCACTTTAAAGACTTGGAATCTTTGGATGAAGGATGAAATGCGGCCAGACTGATACAACGTGGCATCGGAAGAGCGATGTTTGGAATTTGTCGGTACACACAAATGAGGAAGGGAACTCGGAAAATCGCACTCCATCGACGATCAAAGATCAGGGACGCAGCTGTATTTGTCAAGGCTCTAAAGATAAAGTTGGCCGAGCACATTCTGTGTCTTGAATGTGACCGCTAGAGCAAAGCGACTGCCGTTTGGATTCCACGAGATATCAAAAGGACAACTGGATGATGCGATGGTTAGACTTTCTCGTGAAAGCTCTAAGCAAATGGTATGATGTTCATTGTGTCGCTCGGACAGAGAGGATCCACTAAGCAACTCCAACACGTTGCATTAACGAATGGAGATATTACTAGCACACACTTTTGTTACTTATGTTATTGGCGCAACTTGATTATCAATGGAAGAAGAGGTCGGTCGGCCTCTAGGATAACCATAGCCACACTCAAAACCAATTTAGGACGTAAAGCTGCATAGAGTGTGAGACATACTGCATCAAATTGCAATCGAATTCGGAGCAAACATAAGCCAACCGCAGCGGGGTCACATTCAAAACAGCGTTATGCCCAAAACTCGCATTGGGTGTGCGTATACTCCACGTAACGTTCTTTGATAAGGTCCGTAGCCGACAAAGGCGACGGATTTGTATCGCCACCCGGAAACAAATCATCGATATTTAGTCCACTTCGAACAACCCGAGCCGTATTATGAGGTAATACAACTCCGGCACAACACGAATTCGCGATAAATCTGCATTGTAAATTCGTATCGAAAAAATTCAACTTTTGCCTACCTCGACGTCCTGATTTGCTCATCTCACGCCGTCTCCCAATAGCTATCGTGCAAAACTGTTCTGTGCAGTCGATGAGGATTGCTAGATCAATCCTTCCCATCTGAAAGCAGATCAGAAATGTTGACCCTGCAGTTCTGGCTCTACAGTCACGGTCAAAAATCGTTTAACAAATAGCTTTCGGGGCGCATAAGATTCTCGTAACTTACCAGGGAAGATCAATAGGTCAATCTGAGCATTTGCAATGAGGTGTCCACCATTGTACGCGTTTTGGGGCGACATGCCGGCTCCTGGGCACAGCGCGCCTCCAAGGGAATACTGTGAAGAAAAACCTCTATAACTCCGTTCAGAGAACCGTTTCGCTGATTCTGAAGGTGTACATGAGCTGCTCGTCTCAAGGCGTGTACAAGGGAGTGCACCTCATTATGCCCGGACTGACCTGTTGACCTTCCCTGGTTAGCAGTTAGCTTCAGGTCATGAAACTTTATGTGTTTCAATGTAGTAAGGAATCGTAAAAGTTTACGCAAAGGGCATATCTTATTCATATTTCATAGCAGCAATTCTCAGTAGCAGGACTGCCATATGCTCATTTTTTTCATTCTTCCCGGGTTTAAATGAGAGATGCAACCATTCCGAGGGTTTTGAAGGTTCAAGAAGACGCATCCGTCATCTATTCTTGATCGTTTTCGTGCAAATATAACCCCAGGCAATGTTTGGATGACCGCTGGGTTACTTTGAAAAATCATTCATGAGGGTAAACAGTTATCTGACAGCCATATTTCTTCTATCCCATTTACCTCTATCAAAAACGCAGTCGAATTCAGCACCATGGAACGCTAATGGATTGTTCGAAGAACCCTGGGTGTGGTTATGAGTGACGAGATCAATTTCGGTATACAATTGTAATCAATAAATGAAAATGGACAGCAAACCTGAAATGATTTCCCTTGATCCAGGAACACCAGCGTAGCAGTTATTCTTTCAGCTCCTACCTTTGAATGCTTCAATTATCTCAGGGATGCTCGATAGAGTTTTGGTGAAAGCCTATCATTTCGGTCATTTTGTCATCCTGATGCTGACTTTGGGTGCTGGAACCTAGATCTTACGTACTTTTGTGTTTGCTTAGGGTCGTTTTCACTGATTTGAAAACAGTTCTTCCAGGCATACTTTATCTATGTCCATGATATTTCAGTACTTAACTCAAGTGAAATCAAAAAATAATTTGGTACGAAGTTCCGATTTTTTGGCTTGTTCTGAGTTTTTTCCGCAACTGTAGTTACCATGACAAGGCCTATAGCTCTTTAAACTGAAACGTACCTAAAACGATACAATAGCTTACTGGAGGAGAATGAGCATGTCATAAAAGCGAACCCAGACATAGATCATTATCTATGACAATGGTGGCTCGAAGCAGGCACATACCGTGGGAAGCCAACTCCAGTCTCACACAAAATTAATTGTTGGGACACTACAGTTGTTTAGTGCTACCTGTGAATCTTTGGCAAACTCACTTTCAGAGGAGGACCAGGAGCAAGTAAACGAACATAACCAAAACAACGTCCTCGAACTTGCACAAGCGGCTACCGGCGAGTGCAACCAAACGACCGAGCGGCCGCGCACGAAGATGTAAAATGCCAATTGGCTTCCAGCACAACATTACGGAAGCTCGACGATAGCGGTTGCGCCTATCGCCTGTTTCCATACTTTCACAGTGGGGAAAGTCTGGGAGTACCAAAACTTTTGACCCTTTCGCAGTGAACGTCCACAGCCAGTTGCTAACGAAGCTGCAGAAGTTGAAATATCCACTAAATACGCTGCAAGGTAAAGCTCGCCAGACCATATGCCGCTACTCGGTAACGCAGGACAATTATGAATATGCTCACACCTCCTACATGCAAAATATGGAGACCAAACTATGTTCATTCCGTGTTTACAGTCTCTTTTGGAAAGAGCAAGAGCCGAAAATGCAATGAGCACAGCGTCGGCTACCAGATCTTCTTATTCCTTTAGTACCCAGCTCATAGACAAATGCATTACACTCGAGGGATCACTTTTTGTGCAAAAATGCTTTCAAAGTTTTCTGTTGATCTCTAGCGAAAAAAAATACTCCGAAGAAGAACGAAGCTAACACTAAGTGAGAGAGCCTGGATAATGAAGGAGGTTTCAACAGATCTCACGAGACCATACCAATTGGAAGAAAAATTAAATGATGTGCCCCAATTGGAGAAAAATTAAGTGATAGCCCCGCAACAAAGCGATGACGATACTCTTTCTTATTCCCGATAAGACAATGAACTTTTTACGAAAGCGGAGACCACAGATTGGTTCTTAGTTACGCTTTACCAGGACACTTTGTGAAACAGTGCCCAAAGATTAGATGTAAAGTGTGCAGTGAGAAAGAGCACTACGTCATGCTTGGTTCAAAACGTAATAAACAATCTCAAAATGCTCAAGAACGGCGAGACAGGCATCCACTGAAGAAACTAATGCAGGTAAGTGCGATCACATCTGATTGAGGCAGCTAGTTGCGCAAATGAAGCAGTGGATGTTTGCGGTGAAGATAACAGCTCGAAAATTTTCATGTCCAAGAAGAACCAGCTTGCAAGTAGTGAAAAAGGGAACGTTGGCATAAAAAACAAGGACCTCTTTTTAACTGGAGCGCTCGAGTAAGAGACTCCAATAGCAACCTCTGGAAAGGCGTGGAAATCTTACTGGATACTGTGCAAATCAAACTTTCATTAGTAAGAAACTTGAGGAACTTTAACTTTCTGTAAGGCGCAAACGAAATTCATTAAGTCCATCTTTGGTACAGAAACTCCCCAGCAAACCACATCAGCGGAAACAATGTTCAACCTGTGGAACCATGAAAGTGTTGAACATGAATTGCACCTGTACACTAAACTCCTCAGAACAAAATCGCACAGCTTGATAGCAGTGATCTGAAGCACATTGAGCGACAATAATTCATTATTCAGGAAGAATTGCACCACTATTCGGAACGTGTGACCAATTATGAATGCTCCTCAAAGGCAAACCTCGCGACCACACTTCAAAGGGTCAAAAATAGAATTGCCGTGTGTTTGTTGACTTATTGAAGAAGAAGAAGCACGAAAAAGCGCCCGGAATAAGACCCTCTTTATTGCAATTGATCATGATCACCGGACGAGCGTAAGGTGGTCAAGATCAATTGTGAATTGCGAAAGGCGGCGATACACTGATAAGAGACGAGAGAGGCCAGAAAACGACGGGCGAGAGAGCGCAATGGCAGTCTCACAACGACACGGTCACTGGAGGCCGGCATGGGCCTATCGGGCGCAAATGGGCCTAAAACCTGAGCGCGCTGCGTTTTGCTTGCTGTTTTTCAACTTTTAAAAGCAGCATTTCTGACGTTGGAGCAGTCCGTCGCGTCTGTTTCCAGCAAAAAGATTGGGACAATTGTGCTGCACCTCCGAGCATCTGCCGCTTTCCCTCGCTGTTATGTTGTTTGAGATGCAGGCGAACCAACTCACTTCATGCTCTCCAAGGGCCTCCCAAGCCTCAATCGAGATCCCATCTGAACAGTCGCCTTGCCAACCTTCACTCTTCCTAACTCTCTACAGACCTCATTCTCTGTCCAGACAGTGGTAAGACCAGCAGCCGCCTCTATTTCTGGGCTGTCCTTGCGAGGGAACTCCCTGTTAAGAAGATTGGGAGTACTCTCTCAATCTCTCTTGACTTCGGCTGGCTTCCTCAGGATGGTACCGTCACAGCCTTTTACAGTCTTCACTAGCCTGATGTCTTGGGTAGCCCGATGGCGGGCCTTAGCCAGCCGGAAGACGAACTTGTGCTTCTGGGCTGTCCAATTTGTCGACAGGGCGTCCATTTCCTTGTTTTCCGCCTTGGCTGCGGCTTCCATGGCGAGTCGTTTGGTCCTCTTGTAGCAGCGAGATCTTCTGGAGTCCTGTCTCCTGCCATTGCCTTGTACGCTTCCTTCTTCCGCTTAACCACCTGCTGGACTTCCTCATTGGGGAAACCCGGTGCCCTGTCTCCTCCAGTTCCCCCTCGTGTCTCTCCTAGTAATTCTTTAGCACACCGGAGGATGACATGTGGCGCTAGTCCAGGTGTCCTGGATATGTCCCTGAGGACCTGGGAGACCATCAGCTACTATTCTCCTTCCGAGCGCATCCTTTTCCACTTGGCGTATCTTCCACCACCGTATCCTCTTCTCAGTTCTTACCCTCACCTTAGTGGGGAGATTTAGGACAATGTCTGCTAGGAAGGGTCTGCGTTAAGAGCCCAGTTCTTCACCTAGCAACACCTTGATGTCCATAACTGTTTTGAGGAATGATCTACTTAGGAGCACATGGTCGATTTCCGTTTGTCTCCCCCACTACTGCATTATCTTCTGGGTCTGCCTCTTTGCGAAGAACGTGCTGCAGACCGCTAGGTCGTGGGCTGTTGCCAGGTCCAAGATAGATCCTTTCTCACTCGGCGTTCCTGGCTCCTATTCCTCGACCTCCGTGCACTCTTTCTGGACCCCTTCTGTCCTCCCCACATGGCCATTCAGATCTCCAGCTATGGTGAGATAGTCATCTTCCGGAACCGATCTTATGGCCTCGTCCAGGGTCAGGTAGAACTCATCCTTTTCCGCCTCGGAGCAACCGGATTGTGGTGCGTACACGGTCAGTACTGTCCAGTACCCCTCCTTCGTGTCCATTCTCACTCCCATGATCGATCACTGACCCTGTTCACAGAGGAGACGCAGTCCTTGAGGGCTCCGCCACCGCTATAGCCACCGTTCCGCTTGGCGTCTCCACCATTGTAGGAGACTTTAACCCCTCTTCAATCTCGCGGGCCTTGGCTCCTTTGCAGCGTTTCCTGAAAGCACACGGCTTGGATATTACTTCGTTGCATCACATCAGCAATCTCTCTAGAATTTCCGGTCAGCGATCCCACGTCCAGGGTCCGATTCGAACTAGCTTCTTTGCCGAGGTCGTTCACCCCTCGGTAGCCCTCGCATACTGACCACAGAACTCGGGCGAGGGTTCTGCGCGCCACTTCCGGGTGACGTCCTAGCATTAACACTGATTCTATTGCGACTTGTCATGATTGTTGTGACGGGTTCCTCCATCAGCCGGCCTGTCAACCTGGGCCTGACGCTGGTATCGTCCCCATTTTTGCAATTTTTGCAAGGCAGGTTTGTGCCTCGGCAGGGATCGAACTCGTGGCCTTCTTCAGAGTGGTTGCGAACATGAGCCCGCATCTCTCACCCTCTAAGCTTCTGCTGCCTCTTCATGATTCTTTCAGTATCTAGTGAAAAAGCGCTATGTAGCTCTTCATGAACTCGATTTCCCTTTCTCTAGCGGTCTGTCTGTAGGATAGTTACCATTTTCTGAAGGAAGAGAATCAGATTTTACTGGTTAAGCGAAGGAACTCGCTCTAGTGTTGGAGTACAACGCAAGCGCAAAAGCACTACTGTGCTTGGTCGACGCTAATCGATAATTCAATCGAGGATCCGTTTTCCCATTTCCTTCCCTTTCCCTCACGCTTTAATCATTCCTTGGCTATTGTTTCATGTTCACTATCCAAAACATCCAAAAAAAACCTTAAAACAAACAAATATCCAAAACAGTTATTTCTAAGGACATCCATATATGTAAAACATTAGCGAACTGCTCAAGCTTTTGAAAAGCATGAACATTATGGTAGCCCTGCAGACAATAAAAATGGCTTGCTAAAAATAAATGCGAACCTCGTACTGCGGTCAGCCGCAAATGTAACAGCTTGTTTGCAACACTTTGGCGTGTGGTGATTTGGGACGATTTCGCCACTAAGTGGCCTCTTTCCGATGCCGCACGCATTCTGATTTAATTCAAAACAGTAATGCATTTTGCAAGCGACATGATCTATGCTAGCCGATAAACAAGTCCGCGTTTCTTATGCTTCCAGACGAATCTGTTAACAATCCACCATCCCCAGAGGGTAGAAGGCTTGGTTGGACTGGATGGGAGGGGAGGGGGGAGACAACCCACACCCTTGGGCGCAAGTGGAAAACGGGCCGTTTTCCATCGCACCACCTCCACCTCTAATATCGGAACATGTACTGAACTCTCAAATGAATTGGTTGGGTAAGAAAGAATTGTTGCACGAAAAAAAGTTTAACAACTGATCTGTGGCCGATACACTATATCGCAACATTCCCGGTCCGCTCAATATTTTCCTTGCAGTCTCGTGACTTGACACTTGGAGGCAATGCCGAATAAAAAAGCTTACCACAGAGAGTAGATCCTTCAATTGATCCTCATTTCTCGGGTACCCTTCAATGACGTAACCCCGGCTTGATTGTCCAACTCGATGGAGTTCACTCTGGAGCAGCCCACGACACAGTTTCTATAATATGTTTTCTATAATATGCACTGTTCATTTATTATTCTGCAAATGTTGAAGGAAAACCCGAGTAAGCTGCGTAAATTTTCTTAGAGTGAAAACGATTTATAGACTGCTGTTATTCATCCCAGATAGCAATGAGGCCATGGCTTGCTGAGGTTGTGCTCTCAGCAAGAAGTTGTATTTCAGGAGCGGCAGAAGTTCACATGAGGGCTTCGGATTTTGTTCACACTACCAAGGCAACCGCTGTGCGTCGATGGGAAAACACAATCAAGGCTTTTTTACCAGTCTTATACAGCCGCGGAAAAAAACTCATCAGAAGATGCTAAAAATATAGTGTTATAATACAATCAGTCAAAATTTTGGTTAAGCGGAGATACTGTAGTGGCGAGTGGCGCTACTTACCACAAGCGTAGTCTGATGTTCAATGCTCGGATTAGCTCCCGCCTGAACAATTAAGTTTTTTGCACCTGTGCATGCTGATCAGCAGTAGACTCATCTAAGAAGTTGAAATAGTCGACTACGTTGGCAACCCTCACCCCACCTGCAGGTCCTTTCTCCCTTGAGTGCCTCATCGCAGAAACTCAAAAATTCTGTCTCTGCAACGAATTCAATCCAACCAAAAATCTTCTCTACAACGATCAATTTCAGGGTCCACAACGCACCACAACGTTCACATTTTTCGTGTTCTAAAGAGTTCCATGTCATTGTTTCTAGGTGCCAAAATGGGACCTACTCCTTTCAGTGACTAGAATGAAGTCTAGAACCATGGACAATAAAAAACTTGCTTTGAAGATGGAAAATGTCTGCGTAAGGGCGCCTTTCCCGAGTATACTGAAAGTTTGTAGACGCACACTGCCATCGTGGTCACAACTCTAAGACTGTAATCAGCGTTTGGAAAACCTGGAGCATGTTTGATATCTTTTCACTAGGACGAACGCACCAACCACAGCTCATAGGCTGATTCCGAGTCCACATACGTCGACTTCAAAGGCAAGTTCAATAGCAGTGATGAGACAAATCTCACTAGGGAAGGTCGTCAGGTCGAAGTGGCCATTTGTGATGAGATGTAGATCACTAGACGTGGTTTTGGACGCTGATCTTGAATCTGCCTTCAAAATTTGCAAAGCGATTCTCTGAACGGAGTTATGGAGCCGCGTTTACCACGCAACAGGTCATGGGATCGGATCCCTGCTGAGCTTAACTTTTTTGCTTGTTGCGCAAACGTGGCAAAAAGTGATTTTGCCGTCACTACTACTTCAGTTCTCACCTGAGCTTGTCTGAAGAAAAGTTTGCCTCCATTTATTACTGCGCTTGGACTCCTTGTAGACTACAGTGCACTACAGTGCTTCTACAAGGAGTCCAAGCGCAGTAATAAATGGAGGCAAAGTGAATCTCGCATGATCCCCCTCATTGCCCCAGATGCGAGAAATTATTTCGCCTTGTAAGGCCTCTGGATCAAGATTGCTTTCTGGCTATGGGTCAGCTCCATGCCTAAGAGTGACGAAGCTATGGCTCCATGGGTCCCTATGGGTCGGACGCATCTACAGGGGCCTACTGCTACACCATCGATGACTCTTCTGGTCTGCAAGACCCAGTTGATATGGAAATAGATCAACCGCCCATACGGCATCAGCTGGCCGACCGCAGCATATTGGCGCAACTGAAGCTTCACTTAATACGTCTCCCACAAGATCGTCTGCTGCGGTCGTAACTTAGGTTCGACCCACGCAGACACACCATTGCTAAATATAAGGACATATTACGTTGCGTCGGGCTTACAAGCAGAATCGTAAAGAGGGGCAGCAACTGCGCTTAGAGGTAGGTCGTTCGAGTAAGGAGGAAAGCGAGATATTACCGTTTAACTTCTCAGCGCAGGATGTATGGCTTCTGCCACCTCTGGGTTCTTGGGGTAAGAGTGCTTATTTCGTTAATCTCAATACAGTGAAAGAATTGACTGCCATGCAGTTAAAGACTGTGCTTGATTTTGTGACGATGCAGATAGAGGACCAAGACGACACGGTACTCGTTGCTGACAGCCAGTTCGAGAACCGTGATAGCCACGCCTGCATCGTCAACTAGATGTTGCTATTACGTAAAACGGTCAATACGTGCGTCTGCAGTCTCGGCTTACATAACAGGACTCATCCGCTCGCTGCAACCCCTTCAGCTAAGTCAGTTGGCCACGCTGGGCAAGGGCGACCAGGAAGCGAAGAACTTCCTGGCTTATTGACTGTCAAAAGGAGTGGCCAGGACGCTTTCCGGGGAAGATGCGCTCTGAGGCGCACCACCTTAGCTGGTGGAGCCAACACTGTGTGCAGCTGTTCAATAGTAAGGCGGCTGAGCAGTTCCTTCGCTCACCTTACGATCAAGCCAAACGTATAGTGGAGGAATTGCAAGCCCAAGCCACTACACGCAAGGCGGAATCGCCAACTAGTGCGTCAGAGACCTCCCCATCAAAACCTCAATTCAAATCGGGGAGGGGCTTACTTTTCAAAAGCGCCAGCCATCGGTAGTACGTGAAGAAGAAGACAAGGTTCTTGCCAAAAAGGTACCGCTCATTAGTGGGTTCCTAGTGCTGCGGTTCCCTCCGAAGCCGCAGCTCGCTGTCATTAGGAGGCTGGACCCTCAGGATCCAGATCTCGAAGTCGGGCTGAGACAAAGCGATAGGAAGAGGGGTCGTGGCACCAGTCGTGGATGGCGCGAGGACGTACACGTTGCGCAAAGGCCTAGATCTGAGGATCCCTCATACTCAGGTGATATTAGTACGTCAGGGAGGTTCGCTGTGCCTTGCAAGACATGCCTAGTGTACCGCCCATGTCACGCCAAGCTATTTCGCTGCAAGGGCAGCCACCCTGCGTGTTCTGTCCGGCTCCAGGGCATTTTTCAGCCGAATGTCATGTACACAGATACCTGACCGCGGGGCGAGGGCAAACCTCCTGTCAGGGACGAGAGGCGTTCAGTTCACCTTGGGAAAGAACACTTCGGAGAGTGCGGCTTAGCGGACTGTTGCAGACTACGCGGTGAGCCTTCGCACCACCAAGGGGTTTGTTAGTGAACCCCTTCGTTGTAGATCTTACGACTGTAGCCTAACGCTTTTACAGCGAGATCGAGGAAGCGATGTACGTCTGTCCTTGAGGGATATTGGCAGCGTCGGCTTTACTCGCACCCTAGGGTGAGGTCAGCATTGAGAGGACGTGGACAGCGAGGAGAGGGGTCATCTAGTGCGTCATCATATGGTCGAGGACCACCATGCCGTAGATTCCGCGTTGTAATGCGTGTGTTTAATACGTGTCCACTAATACGTCGTATAAAGAAGTTTACAGTGCGATTTTTAGTGTGAATAGGGGAGCTATTTCTGGCAAGTCTATGTCTACATCATTTACTTCGTTTCTGTCTGTATTTTTATTGCGATGTTCTATAGCGCGCTCTCGGGCGTGCCCCCCTTTTTATCGTTTAGGGCCATCCGACTGGTAGCGAATGGCAAGCGGCTGGTGAAGAGCGACTGGTTAGCTGGACGATTTCGAGTTGGTCGATGGTGAAGTGTGTGGATTGATGTAGCGGTGGATCAAAAAGATGGCCAGCAATAGTGACGGAGTTACCATGACACCTATTCTCTCCTGAGTACCACTGGCAGGATGAGGGCACAATACGTATGAGGGGATGAAGCCTAACAGGCCTATTGCGTACCAGAGGGGCAATGGCCACGGGGGCCTACTGCGTGGTCAGCTATGGAACGAAGCCCATGGAGAACGGCGGCCAGGGGAGAACAATATTGTAGTGCGGTGAGTAGTTCTTATAAAAAATGATGCAGACGGGGCAGTTCGCCGACGGCAAGGGGGCGTTTTGCACTTCCGTTGCTTCACTAGTTCTGGACAAGTCTCACTCTGGTGAAACCTGTGAACTCTTGTGAAGCTGGAGCAAGCTCGTCAAGCCATCATGGTAAAACCTGTCAACTCGAGAAGAGGTTGTCTAGATGGGTCGATGAGAAGTCGTTGAAGCGCAAAATGCTTCCTTCGCCAAACAGCGCCGATGTAAACTATTGAATGTTCTCTTTGTTACTACAATGGTACCACGGATGTTTACCTGTGCTTTTATTTAGTAGTTTTGTTACCATGGTGGTACCATGGTGGTTAGGTATACGGGGGTAGGGCCACGGCCTCGTGCGGCGCGGTACGGTGGAGGCCGTGGTAGACTTGAAGGACGGCGGTCTCGTGCGGCACGGTACGGTGGAGACGCTGTGGACGGTGGGGGTCGTGCAAGATATCCGCCGGAGGACAACCCACAGTACTCGGGGGTTAGGTCCACCCTTCCTGTGCGGGAGATGCTTTTGAGCCGCTCATCGAAGTTCAGCCACTCGAAGCTGAGCCGCTCACTGAACTCGTCACGTAGTGTAGAGGTGTCAATGTCATTTCACTTCCCTCTTTTTGAACGGAGTTATGGCAGCGCAACCTTTGCGCTGATTGACTGAACTCGATATTCAGCAATTTTTAAGCGGTATTGTACTTATTACATTTTTTTAGTAAACAAAAACGCGTAAACGAGATTTCGATTTATTAACTTTTAAGCTGAGCTTCAAGATTTGAATACTCCAGTAGATCAGTATTTGTATGAATCAGCTTTGAATCGCGCTCCTCGCGTTGCTGGTTATTTTTGCTTGTACGGGATCGTGTCGTAATGTTTTTTTCGCATCATCGTTTCATGAATAATCTTCAAATAAAAAATCCGTGGACAGTTTTCAAGGGTACTGATAGAGAATGATACTTATAAAGGTAAAATACCAAAGGGACTTGTTCTCCTTGCTCGACTTTTCGTGATATCCTTCGCCACAATTTATCGTCACCTTGTGCTGCTATATTAGACCTCAGCATTGCTCCCATAGAGAGCAGCGCGAATCCTTCGTATTTGTCAACTATCCTCTCTGCAACTGCCGCCTTACCGGCTCCTGGAGCTCCTATAAAATCAAACTTCTTTTTTTTGTCGGTAAATCATAGAGATGAAGTTTGTTATATGGACGTAGTGATGTAACGGCGTAGCACAAGTATGCTTCAGGGGCGTGTAGCAACAGAATCGTCCGGTGCAGCTGGTGGGCGTGGCCTGCGACATCCTTGCGGCGAGAAGACGAATCATGCGTCTGGCCGTTTGAATAGGGATATTGAAGGGACGGTAAAGATTGATATCACCGTATTGATATCAGATCGAGTCTTGTGTTCATTAAGGATGCAGTTTCTAGTCTTCTCTTTGTTTTTCCATAGAGTAATGGAAAAAGTTCATTAGAGCATGAACTTCATTAGGGTCTTTAACATTTGCTCTGGTGTGTCATCTTTTACAGCAGCTCACAGGAAAACTTGACCATTCATCTATCAAATGTTGACGCTGACGACTGCGCGAATCATGTGAACCACATAAACATAGGGAGAATAACAGCCTTATTCAATTTCTTTTGTATTTGTTTATTTCCTGAAGTTGCGTCCAAAGACCTGCCAACAATTTTGTGTTACTATCGATGAAAACGCCCTTACCAGGAAAGGTCAACAGGTCGCCATGGCCATTCAAGATGGATGCATATTGGCGTGTGCGTCTCGGGACACTGAACTCAAATCTGGTTTCAGAATTTGCGGAACGATTCTCTAGGAGGAGTTAGGAGGGGGAGGTTCCAGCACAGTACCCGCCGAGTACTCCTTGTGCTAGCTTAAGTTGAGTTCGAAAGTCATCAGTGATAAGCAGTCGATGGTGTAGTGGATAGGTAAGTTGCTTCATAGATGCGAGGTCATGGGTTCGTTTCCTTGGCAGGTTCGCACTTTTGCTTTTTTCCGAAGCATCTTCTGTGAGTCCCGGAAGAACGTCTATTCCGTGATTTTTCACGCCTGCTCTCATTTCATAGAGCTGTAGAGTCCCGTACTGGCACTTCGTCAGTTGAGCTTCTATTCCAAAACTTCTTGAAAAATTAGCTGGTTTTCAGATGGTACATGAGTGAGTTAAACTACAGCTACTGAAGAGCACATGTGATGTGCTTTCGTTCCCGTTTTTCTTCGATGGAGCATTAGTTAGGCACTTCAAATTAACAGTTTATCATGGATCCAATGTTGTCCTCCAAGGGACAACTTGTGCGGAGGAAACTCATATTCTGAGTAAGCCCATTATGCTGACTGGGCAAGATCCTGCGTTGCTTATCCAGTCAACACCTGTAATAGTTGATTCGTGAAGCTCTTTCGAAGACCACAACTTATTCAATTGGCTTTGTCACCTGTAAAGCGTTTAGAAGTCCTCAACATACCACCAGGAGCAACAGCCTTGATTCAACCTTTGAAGATTCACTCCTTCCTAGTGTTTAAGTGGATCTATAGATGCTTCACTTCCTGCCTATTTTTCTTCTCTCTCTAGTTTATTTTCAACTTTGCTCTCCTCGATTTAGGAACTTTTTGTCCTTCTTCCTGTATGTCGCGGGATACTTTGATGCAAATCCTGGTGAATTTGTATCACCTGTTCATTACTGATTCCCTTCTGAACTGATGTGCCTACACCAGCTAAGGAGAGTTTTTCATCATTCGTTGTGCTTCCTGTGGGCTTTTGTTTTAACCATTTTGTGAAAGAACAACATCGCATGTGCTCCTGAATAATTGTAATTTGACACGTTCATGTAGCATCTGAACCAGGTAATTTTTCAAGAAGTCTCGAAATAGAAGCTTAACTGAACTGAAGTGCCAGCATTGGACTCTATACCTTTCGCAAATGAGAGCAGACTCGGAAAATACGGAATAGACGTTCTTCCGGGACTCACAGAAGATGCTTCGGAAAAAAGCAAAAGTGCGAACCTGCCAAGGAAACGAACCCATGACCTCGCATCTATGAAGCAACTTACCTATCCACTACACCATCGACCGCTTATCACTGATGACTTTCGAACTCAACTTAAGCTAGCACAAGGAGTACTCGGCGGGTACTGTGCTGGAACCTCCCCCTCCCAACTCCTCCTAGAGAATCGTTCCGCAAATTCTGAAAGCAGATTTGAGTTCAGTGTCCCGAGACGCACACGCCAATATGCATCTCATCCTGAATGGCCATGGCGACCTGTTGACCCTTCCTGGTTAGATTTTCACTTATCGATGAAATCTGATTAATTTTGCGGAGGTTCGCTGTGGTAAATCAATCGCCCCAGTTGTAAAGCTATTGGCTAGCAAATGCACGTCGGCGAGCCGCCGCGTCATCCGCCGCGCTACGCGCCTGCGTGCGGTGGGCGCTGCCCCGGACGATGACGCTTCTGTTGCACGTCTGCCACACGTCAGCATCCCTCACCAGCTAAGAAGTGAATCATGCCATGAGGAAAAAAAACGTTAATGACGTGTTTTGAGACGTCATTGATGGAGGTACAAAACAGCTTTCTTCTTGATTCGAGTCCTTTTATGACACCTTCCATTTCGTAACAGGTAAACACCTTTTGCTACAACTATGCCCGTTACGCAGCGTCCGTCCATCAAAAGTCACTGAGAAATCATTTCAAGAGAAGAGCTTTATGAAGGAGCAAATCGAGCTTGGTGTACCGATAATCAGTACTACAGGAGCATCTCTAGTTAGTGCAGTTGGTGCAGAAGTGATCATTTCTGTGGGCGAACGTGGTCGCAATCCAGATTCCACTGCAATAAAGAGAGCTGTGCAACATGAACAATAGGATATTATAACACTATATCACTCACACTCCTGTGACGTAGGTGTACACTCATGTGGAGAAGCAGCATCGGAAGACTTCGACGGGCGATGTGCAGTACTTGTAATAGATCGGGTGTCAGCGACTAAACATGGTTTGAACTGAGCACTGTCAAAACAACCGTACACCTCCAGCTGCGCTAGTCAGGAGAGTGTGTCAGGTTTAAGTAACCTGTAATGTGAAACGGATCCGAAAATTCACTCAATCTAGCCAAAATTAGTTGTTGAGAGGATCTTGTCAGTGCTTCTTGAGAAGCCTAGATATATTAAATTGTTCGGAAAGTTCTCAGCGTTTTGTGTTACTATTTTTTGTACATTCATTGCTGATTAAAAACTCATTCTCCCTTGCGTCTCAGTAGTACATCCTGAAGAGAATTTTTTGCGCTATCTGATGGTATAATTGCCGTTTCACCATTGCTTGATAACCCCCTTTTCCCAAGACTTTTTGAAGCATGTCAAAAGAGCAACTTCGGACGATATTTTTCTTCAACTACAAATTGGGTCAATCCGCAGTCGAGACAGCTCGACAAATTAACCAGGGACGGTAGTAATTTGTCTAAATCTCGCAATCAAATGTGATGAGTTGCTCGCAGTTATGCAGAACAACGAGCGATGTATGAGCGAGGCAACCACGCTGGAAACAACGAGCTTCGCTAGGCTATTTGCAAAACTCAGCGGTCGGTATCGATCTCATCACCATGCGAGTGGTAGCGCGCACAATTGTCGCTACGCTAATCATTAGTATGCCGACTTAGCGGCGGTCCCTGGTAACAAGCAATGAACTGAACATGGCAAACAGTTATGTTTTCAGTCAAATTAGTTAGTCAAATTTTCATTTTTTTTATTCTCACCTCCATCCCCCTAGTCGATTAGGGTAATCGGCTACATCATTTCATATTCTAATGGCACATCTTTATATGATATTTGCATTTTTTTCTAATCACCCCTTGTACCCGTTTTACTAGAAAATATTTCACTTTTTTCAAAGTTTCTCTTCAACTGTGCAATGGATGGCCACGCCCTCCCCACATCTCGATTTACATTCCCTCGGGCCATCAACCTACCAGCCACTTTGTCCTCCCCGCTATACCTACCATACCACTGCACAGAACGGCGACTATCTGCGTCTCTCCGTTTCGCGTAATGTCTCTACCCTCGTGGTTGAGAACTCAAGTGCGACATCATAAAGTCGCAGTTCAACGGAGGATAGCCATGTTCACCTCAGGTCGTGGTAACGACCACCCAACCCTACCGACCCTCCTTAATAAAGTCTCTGGAATAGGCGTTTTGGACAGTCGTCCTTACCGCGAGCTGATGGTGACCTGTGAACTGCCAGTTTATGCCACATTACTACCGTCCCAAAGGGCA
>MU912367.1:59587-91539 GCA_036418165.1 Cooperia oncophora
CATTCAGTCAGTCAAGCTAACGCTTCCAGAACGATAAGTCACGGACACGAGATATAACTCTAAGTGAAACAGTCTGTCCGACTCATCGACATATTGCTTGACTGCGATGAACTGCTACAAACGAGAGTGCAGTAAGCTTGAGGATGTAATAAGAAAAGTTCTTCGTGCGAAACTGGAAAACGCAACCAGTGACACGATTCCTTCCTAAATATCCATGTATTCCAACGTATTACCAGCTTGTCGAGACACACAAGCAGAGTCCAAAAGACGTGTCATGAAACGATAACAGCCTCATCAAGACCAGACCGATTGTTTCGTCGTGTGGGGGGCCTGGGGGCATAACTGATGCGATAAGCTGGCTCCTACAGCATATTCTGTCACAACTTCTGAACTACGCCCCGACTCATTTGGAAAATACTGATCATTTGCTCAGATGTTTACGAGAGAGAACGGTTCCAAACGCTTCAAGAACATCATATCAGAGCTTCGACGTGTCTGCCGTTTATACCAACGTAGACACCAGAATGGCAATTAAAGGATGTTTCAACCTATTACGACAGCATTCCAATAGCTGTCAATTATACGTGTGATTACGTGAGATTGTGTGATTACGATCCGAATAGGGATTCTTACTGGTTCACAAAGTCATCTGAAACAAATTTGGTCTATTGTGTAAGCTATTCGTATGATGGACTACTGTAACCAGTCGAGAATGGGAGCAATTTGCGAATGTGATGAATGAGAAATCGTACAATGACAAGGGAAGGGAACAACAAAAAATTTAACATCGACAAATAATTACCACATTAGGAAGAACTGAACTTTTTTGAGTCCTCTTCCCTTGTCGCATAGACATTACTCGCTAGTCGCATCATTCCTGATTTTTAGCAAAGTTTTGTCGCTCTTTATTTGATTATGGTATTTTATCATACGAATAACCTTAGTCTGTACATGCAGATGTGCTTATGGGAGCTTTGTAGAAACCGTAAGGATGCCTATTTGGATCGTAAGTCATACAGGTCTCTCCCTGGATTTCGTTTGCACTGTGTCCCAAAAGTACAGTTCCACGCATAAATCTCATAATATCCCGCCCCACACGACATTTTCAAAAAAAGCCGTTAAATAGAAAATGTGGTAATCACCAGTGCAAATTTGCTCGCCACCACCGAAACTAACTTTCCAGAGCAACTTTGATTTTCTTTATTTTTTAAAAATTTCTCACTTCGACACTGTCCCAAAAGTATAGTTTCACCAAACAAATCTATTCATAAAAGAACAAGTGCACAACGAAATGACTAAATTGTTAAATCATAATCTATTGCAGCCCCATTCCTTTGAAGAAAATGCGGTTGTCCACGCTCGAATAGAGGTTGTCAGTGATCTGTGATTGCCTCCTTGGGCTCAGGGACATTTCGGAATCGCGCATTGTGCGCGTGGGTCTTGTGTACAATGAAGCTCCACACATTCTTGATTGGGTTCACTTCCGGGCTATTCGCTGGCCAGGGCAAAAGAGCGATTTGATGACGAATGAACCACGCTCGAATGTTCGGCTGACATGAATTGGTGCATTGTCTTGTATGAAAACAGGACTTTCATGCCGAATCCTCCACCAGGAAGGAAGCAGACCTCTCGATGACTTCACATAGTCGGAAGAATTCATTTTCTTCGATACAAAGCACAGCTTCAGACGTCCCGTTGATGCGATCGCAGCCAGACCATGACACCACCCCCTCTGGAGTTGCGCCTGGAAAAAATTGAGCTTATCTTTTCTCGAGACGTTCCAGCAAGATCGATTTCCATGTGGGTTGTCGCAGATGAATTTCTTCTCATCGGAAAACACGTTCTAGAGAAAAAAAGAACTGAAATGCAAGACGGACAGCAGTAGAGCACGCAGCCGAAAGCTTACCTTACTCCAATCGGTTCGGCAGCATCTTTTATCGAAGGCAATTCGGTTCTCGCGATGGTGTTCCGTCTAGAACTCTTCTTGGTTCCATGTACTGCGTGTTAATCATTAGACTGAATCACATCAAAACGAACACATTTTCCGAAGAGGTTCAGCCAACGATAAGAAATATGTACGAGTAGTTCGGATATCCATGTTCAATGCTTACCTGCTTCTCGAAATCCTCGACCTGACTTGCATCTCTTGGAAAACCTTCGAGAAAGTAGGCGCTTGCTTGAGGATGACGGCCCATTTCGGCCTTCACCAAGGCTAGAGCGAGGTGGTTGGGTATCAGCTCACCTAGATCAGAGTTTCTCAGTTTTTTTTTGCTCTGTTCCGTTAGTTTACTGACATCAGTATGAGTGAAACTCAATCCACTGCAGAACATCAGATTAAAAAACTAATAACTAAAAAAAACTAAACTAAACTAAACTAAAAAAGCCCTCACAACTACAAATGAACTCTGACAAAAAAATGAAGTAAAATCGCTTAAAAAATCTAGGTTGAGGAGCCGTATGTCCAGGCTCGGAGATTGCATGATTATATTGTGCAGAATAGTACAGATTATGCATGACGCCGGGGCGCTGCAATCGCAATGAGCCGTGCAAGTCAGGAATGACTCGACTAGGGTAACCCAAAAGTACACGTTATGCACGACGCTGGGGCGCTGTAATCTGGATGAGCCGTGCAAGCCAGGAATGACTCGGACAGGGTAATACCAGAAAAGTACACGCTATAAACGACGCTGGAGCTTTGTAATCGCGATGGACCGTACAAGCCAGGAATGACTCGACAGAAGTAACCAAAGCTGGCACGTATAGAACCAGACCGTGCCCAGGACTGGAGAGCATCTTTCGTAGCTTGGTTAAGGCGCGTCCATACTCCGCTAGGTGAAAAGATCCGAGGCGACTAGAGAATTCAAAAACTGCGAAAAGAGAGCATTAAAGAAACGGAATATGAGACATTAAATATCAGTATAGGAATGCTCAGGCTCCCTCGATTTTGTTTCCAGATGACGACAGCTGGGTGGGTAAGTGTGTGCTCATACAGCTGGGTGGGTAAGTGTGTGCTCATGCTTGCAGCCTGAAAGGCCACACGCTCGACGTTTCTTAAAGCAGAAACCATGTCTAAACCATGGCCAACCCAAGCGTGAACGAGCTCGGCAGAAAAAGTACAGGGTTCTGTACGCGGGAAGTCAAGCCGAGTGCCTTCATGGATGTAGTGAAAAGTGCCAAGGCTGTCAAATACAGAGCACGGTTTGAGCTTTTGTGCAGTGAAGGACCGAAGTCCATAGCGATAGCGAAATGCCTCAGACTTCGTCCCTCTATACAAATACCAGGCGGCCGGAGATTAATAGAGGTTCTCGACCTCCGTCTTCGAAAAGGAACATCTTAGCACTGAGCAAATTTTTCCCATTAAAAATGGAAACTGTTGCAATCCACAGATTTTTTTAAAGACTCGCAAGTGACCCTGTCTCTGTAACGTGAAATTCTGACAATCTAATAGTTGACGAATTTGGTGGATGTTGTCGCGGTACCGTTGCCATAACATGAGTATGCAGATACTATTGAGTCGGTATATGGTAAGGAAACTGTTGAGTACAATGGAGAACCTCACCCTGCTTAACACGTTGATGACAACGCGGGTTTTCACTTTTCGGCCTCGTGGGGCACGCGCGCTTTCTTGAATGCCACAAGCGCGGTACGCATACAATTCAAGCCGTCCCACGAAGCGCTCTTTTGGAGATTGGATCGAAAAACCTGGTTTAGAGAGCAGTCGTGAAGTAAGTCACTTATTTACTATGGGAAAAATCTGGGCTGGCCAACTCTCTTTGGAACAGGACCAGGAATTTGTCTGCAACCAAATTTTTTATAGAAAATGCAAATCGTGCTTTCTAAGGATTCAGAATCCTTCACTTCATATTTTCTCATCATTATCAATGTTGCTCTATTTGTTGGCAAAGAGTTACACAGCGAACCAATCCAAAGTTGAGGAGCAAACCAATTCAAGCTTATAGTGCTCTTTCCACAGGAAACCTTTGCTTACTATTGTGTACTAAATTATTCCATGGACCACGTGTTGTACGAGTATACTAAGGACTGGCCTATAGAATGAATAGGAGAAACCAAACAAAAAATCATGCGCTAGAGAAAGATATGAACTTGTTGATCGTGATTCGTATACAATTCGTGTGGCCTACAAAGCGCGCATTAAATGCGTATCACGCTGTCGTCAACGTGTTAACGATTGCCTTTGGTGAGAACTCATTTCGTTGCATGCGCTGACTGTTGACCTCGGCAGTTCCAACGCAAATACAATATTAACATATTCCGGACCGCGTGACACACACGGTATATCTTAAATATGTCTCTATGCAAAGCTTTATTTAATCAACTCGGCTCTTCTTTCATGTTCCAGTGTTGTGAAAACACATTCTAGGTTGCGGAAGATAATTACTCCGTAAGCGACCCGAAAAAGGAAGGAAATTACGGATGAATAGTTTATGAAAAATGTTAAAGTGGTCCGCAGATGCGCGTAGTGCGGCGGTCCGCAATGTGTCAAACTACGTGACTGAATGGAGCATCTTATTATTTTACCTGACCAGCCGGAATTTGCTACTCCCTGCGTCACCAAGTGATCTGTGAAAAAGTCATGAGCACACTACGAGAGCCGAAGTTAGTACTACTGACATGCGGAAAAAATCAACCAGATCTTAACATCAAAGAACAGTAACGATACAAGAATTGTTAGCATCCACTTTTAGCAGCCATTTACTGGGTAATCGAAAGGGAATAAAAATTCTAACGAACTGGAGACATATACACATACATACACGCATATGTCGCAATTAAAACATTTTTCTCGCTTAACCGCTTTTCGCCACGTCACGCGATGAAACATTTTGGTATGGGACATTAATGACAATAATGAGTGAGTGAAGAAAAAAAAGAAAACCCTGGAACGCTAAGGAAAGGATTTCCTTCTGAGATTTTCTTTTGCTTGTACGAGTACAAAGCGAAGAAAGCAAGCGTTTCGGCACGTTTTTCCTTGTTAGTATCATACGACATCCAATTTTTTTCTTACCACATCACTCTCACCGTTCTGAATGGAACGAGCTGAACCGCACCTGGTAACCGTTCTAAATGAACACTGGGTGTAGTATGGGACAGTGGTGAGGCACAACCTCCCCTGCGAGCGCGTGGCCTTGTATTTTTAGCTGCAGAAGCGATTTATCTTCTGTGCTTGCGGACAACCACTTCCAGGTAAAGAGCAGAAAAGCTAACAGCTGATAGGATCTGAAAAGGGGTTTTAGAACGCGAGTGTCCCCTTATTCACAATGCTCGTCCCAGCAAGTAAAAGGTTGATTCCAGGAGATGGTATAATGGTTACAAGAGTAATATTGATGGTGGGTGACAGAAAGTGAAAGCAAGTGACTGGAGCTCACAAAATGCCTACCCACCGTTGTCAATCTTCAAGGTGGTAGTGCTTTCATTGCACTAAATCGGGTTTTGTGATAGGAACATCAATCACAAATAAATATATCAAGTGATAAAAATAGATGAGAGGCTATCCTAAATTTTCACGACTATACTGCTAAGCTCTATATGAAAGAAGTTAGCGAGAGCTCAGCAGTTAGCCAGGTAATTAGCTGAGGTCATGCCACAGGCAAGCGCCGGGCGATGGCGGCTCATCTCATCCTGCGGTAACCTCACCGTATACCGGCCCAATAATACCTCCTCGACGGGCGACATGCATCCAGGCGATTCCGGATCCCCATGAAAAAACGAACACGTTTCCCAGTGGTCATGTCAGGGTCGCGCCGCGCTTTGTCCTCCGATGAGTACTACACCTGAAGAACACATCGGGGACTACAGAAGAGAACATTGAGCGATATGTAACACAAGAGCACAAAGTACGTATTAGCATCTGTGATGGGCTCCTTGCCCTGGCGCTCCGTGTTTCTTTTCGTATGTCTTCAAGCCTGTACAAGATTGGATGGCTTTATATCCAGACCCACGTTTTGGCGTCTTCGTCTTCGTCTGAGCCTGAAATGGACAAAAACAGATGTGACTTGGACGCTCAAGCGCCTAAACAATCCTCAAGCAATTTCCCTGGGATAGTAAAGCATCCAAAGATATCAACCGATAGTATTATGGCTCACCTGATCAGCCGCCGCGATGCGGGGTCGACCACCTTAAGGAACAATTAATCGTGAAGTAACTATTACTATTTACCCTCTTCGACCTCACGGTAGATCTAGTTTAGGTGCTTGATCTGGCAAGTTACATCTGCTTTTTGTCCATTTCAGGCTCAGACGAAGGCGAAGGCGCCGAAACGTAGGCTTCGTAGTAAAGCCATCCAATCTTGTACACGCTTAAAGACATACGAAAAGGGCATCTAACATGAGAAGATTGCAAGTCGCACGTGGGCTAACAAGGGAGGTCGTGTAGGGCGTGATGAGCTTTTCAAAATGGTCTTGTGCATATTGTAGGGACATATACGAGGACCACAAGATTGACGTTCATTTTCGCTGCGCGCTTCTACGAATAAAAAAAAACGTAAAATATAGGCCGATGGTTCGGATCCCACCGAGGACAAAATTTTGCTTTTCTACAATTTTTCATATTTTGGAGCCATGTTTGTTTGAATAATTGTCCTAACAAAAACATTCACGATAAACTGAACAATTCTACCTTTACGGAGTAAAACTGTTTTTTTCGTTCGAATTCGTTTGTATGCACAGACTCATCTCTTGGGTGCTATGCCAGTGCCAGATGGCACTGGAACCAAAAATAAAGTACGAATCGTGATCAGGACTGTCGATTACCCCTAGGATCAAGTTTTGAGCGAAATTTTTTTTTACTTTTTCAGGTTATAGGTGGCCAACCATTTGGTGGAGCAGTGTGAGTGGAGTTTTACATCTTCGTAACAGCAATGCGAATCGTTGACGCCACGGACCTTGGACAACCCAATAAGCAAACTCAAGAAGGTCAAAACAATAATTTCGACGATTCGTTTTTAGTGGTAATCAGTGGCCCTTATCAAAAAATAAACACCTATTCTTGGCGTGCCAATTCTGTCGAATTTTGCACAGAATAGCGGTGAACGTTCCCTATAACGGTGTACATAACGAATGGGAAGTAGATGTGGCCCCAAATTGTCTATAAGTGACACCACACCAGAAGTTACTGAATTCGCAATCAGATCCACTGTATAGCCTATGAGGATCAACGTCCAGCAACAATCTTGTTCAATGGTGCGTGAAAATCGAAATAGTTGAATAGCACTGACTCATGAGCTACAGCTACTCAATGTGCCCATAAATGGCAAATATCCGAGTTATATTCATGCGCAGACTCTAATGGAAGCGAGAACAGCAAAATATAAAAAAATTCAAAACGCCACGACGCAAGGGGAGCCGAACCATCAACTCCACCCTCACTGTCCGATTGCGAAACCTCCACTCTATTCGCTAAGCCATCCGATGCTCGACTCTGCGTAGCGCTCTAATCGTTGATGAAACCACTGCAAGAAGCCGTTCACCCTCGAGCACGTGACCCAAGTAAGAAACTCACTTGCGGCAATTTTTCGCTTCGATTCAAATAGCCCCTTTATAAAGATTCCCCCACTCAGCAACTGGTCAAAGTTGCAAGTGACCTACGCCGTATAGAGGCCCAGAGCGAAGCAGATTCCGAAGATTTATTTTCACTTGTTTTTTACCTTTCCTGGAAGCGCGCAGCGAAAATTAAGCACACTTTTCAGGCCGTTGCATGAGCCCCTACAATATGCGGAAAATCGTTTTCGAAAAGCGAATCACGCTCTGAACGACGTCCCTTGCAAGTATTCCCTCAACAAAAAAAGTTCGTATAAATTATACCACTCGCATTTACTGAAAGCATGTCCTGTTCATCTGCAACGGCCTGGCGTCAGACTTCTGCCGGTGTATGAAGACGTCAGACTTCTGCCGGTGTGTGAACTGGCCAAACATTTGCCGACATTGAGTGCATGACTGCTCTTTCTGTGGCTCCCATGATGGAAATGGAGCTCCCAGATTGGAGCCCGACAGCCGACCTGAGACTGCTTCCAGGAGCACGGTGCTCTCGGGACATAAGTTGCGTACGACGACAGATGTAGTTTCAACTTCTGCCAGAGTGATGACGTACGACCTGCGCAGGAACATGTCCAGACAAAAACATGATGTCTTCCTTGGCTTCGATGGGCGCTATTTCAGATCCATTCAAACAGCTGAAGACGCAATCCGCTATGGCAGCCTGAGCTTATTGACCCAAATGTATCGGCTAAGATGATGAGTAGATGCTCAGTAGGTGCTTATTAGAGGCTAACTGACGTGAACAAGACCGCCCTGAGAAAATGGGACATCCACACACGGAAGTTGCGGACCGGATTATTCGCATGAGAAAAAGAATTCGGAAAACAAGCATGGATATAGACCATGAAAACCGAACTGGAAAAAGGGTTGTTGAATGAATCACGAGGTGTCGAATACTCATCAAAAAGTTTCAAAGTGGTATCCGGAACACCACTACTACCTTCACGACTTTCAGTGTACTGTATGGCAATGTCCTTCATTGCCATGTGTCCATCTCCCTCCTTTCGCCACTCGCTGAACCTGAGTTTTTTTCTGCTTGGTCTCCTTATCAGTTTTTCGGCCACCATGCTTTGAAACTGTGTTATATTCTGTTCAGTTTAGTAACCGATAAAAAAATCATAGTCACAACTATTATTATAAAACTGTTTCGCGCATTGCATGGAGCCCATGCTGCTCAGCCTGCACAAAAAGGCCCCTTGTTCAAATACAGGGGTGGGGGGAGGCAAAAAAAAATCGTTTTTTCTTCCTCGACTTTCGAGGCGCTATAAGTTACATTTCAATTTATTATCGGACATTTCTACCTCCATATTAAAGAGCATATCAAAATACTATCATGATACTCCGCCACAGCCTTCTGGAGAAGCGCCCTCGCGAGATTCTGCCACGCGACCGTCAGTGGGTGCGTGAGTTCAGCAAGATCGTTGATTTCTCCGCCACTGTAGACCACCCTATTGAACTCCGCCCGAGCCCCGTATTCGAGGATGTTTAGGTCAGGTCACCTGCTTAGATATGCCACCTTCTTCAGGCACTCAACGCCCTTCCGTTACAAGTAGGCAAGAGTTTCTCCAACGCCCTTTGATTTCATGTGGTGGCACTCAATGCTGTAGCAGTACAAAGTTACGGGCGACGACATATGGAGAGGATATTCTTCACGAGTTGCCCAATGTAACCGCCAGCGCTCACCTTTAGTCCGGGGCCCACGAAGAAAATATCGGTCTCTCCATTCCAGGTACGTCCTGTCCCCACCATCAACAGGCGCCTTGGCGACTGAGGTGAAGATGATGTCCTAGATCGTAGCGATGTTGACGGAGCTGACCGATGATGGAGGTTTTCCAGATCGAGAGTACTGCTCTCCAGGTAGCTATCCATGGGTGGCCCCACCTGTTCGGAGGTGACATGAATTCCGAAGGTCTTCTCCAGTCAGGTTGCGGCTGGAGATGACTTCATATTTTGGTGTACATGAAGGTGATGGGCGAGATCCAGCTCCTGCTTATATAGCAACATCTTGGGCATCTTCCGCCCTGGTGTTCGTATCCACCTCCTCTGTTTGGGCTGCGAAAACTTTGCTGATACATACGTTGTTGATGTTGCGAACGGTTGCCGTCGCTCCGGTGCCGCGGCGCCACTCGTAGAAGATGATGTATCAAACATGGTCTCTGGAATTGACATCGTGATTTAAGCTAAGGAGGAAGCGGGCCTATATATACCCATTACGGAGAAATTTCTAGGATGTTCTACCACTACTACATGGTAGATCATTGGTATCGACCAAAAGGCGAAAGTTGCGGAACTTCAAAGAACCCTATCGTAACTTTTTGATCAACCTAATAGTATGATGGCCAAAGTGAAATCGTTCTTTCGGACTCTGCAAAAAAAAAGTGGTCCTTATCAGTCATTAAAGACTAAATCAAGAAATTTGGCCGGTTTCATTCAGTATATTACATCGTGAGAAATTGGCATATTTGCATCCTTTAGAGCTACGCTTATCACGAGTGCAGTTAAAACAGCCGTGAACAACAATATTCAATGTTGAGCTGGTGTGGGACAGCGAGGAACGTAAAGTTCACACGAGATTTTCTCGCAAAAAAAGATGTCAGCAGATCGTCGGCCAACTGAAGTGAATGCATAATAGCAGGATCTGAAGGTGAAATCGCGCTGATGACAAAAGAAGTTTCCTTCAACATAAGGGTATAAGTTATCGCATAAACAGATTCAGCAAAAAAAAAGATTATGTAGATAATAGCGTTATTCTGTTGGATGTTCATTTCGACTGTTCATTTACTATCGTTAAAGTCCTCTTCGTACATTTGCTTTTTGTACCACAGGCTGAAAGTAATCAATATTGTGCATTGCATTGGGCTCCGCGATGACGATCTCCAATGTTTGAAGAGAGCCCCGCGCTCAAATAGTACATGGTCCTCCTTCCTTGTGCAGGTAGTTCAGCTCCCCAAGCTAGATACTATCCCACTCTCGCAACTCCACAGTGAGCGAGGAGCGAGCTTTAGCCGCTCAAAGTCCAGTTCTAACGCCCGCCCAGTTGGACTGCCCCACTTGCTAGCTGCCCTCTGACGGACAGCCGCTCAGTTGTTCTTTGTTGGGACAGCGGGCATTAATCGGAACTGCATGTACTTTTTGCTGGCCACGCTCGTGCCCATAAATAATTCTGCTCTATTTCATCACATTTTATTCATTGGGAGCCGCATACTGCACGTAACCCCAAATTCGGACGCCTGGTTTCTGAATTTTACCTTTTTTCAAGTGCTTTTCGTTCGTGTCTTTGTTGTTTTTCATATTGTTTTCTTTGAATTGGATGTTGTCCACTATGGAAAATGCCATAAAGCGAATTGTGAGCCAGGGTTTGCCTGCGGACCGCAGGGCGGTGTAACTGTAAGGGAGCAAATGTGTTTGTGGTGTTCTTGAGGGCTCTTGTTGCTTTTTTCCTTCATTGAGGAATTACAGCTACTGTTTCACAACTGATCAGCAATTATCCTTGACACTTCTATGGCGGAAGCTGTCTTCGAGCATAATTGGGCGGGAAATCTATAGGCTCCTCAGGCTATAAATCAGAACCGGTCTTCGGGCTATAAAAAGGGGTCAGCCGGCTCATTCTCAGTCTCATCAAGTCAGTCTTTCCGTGGCCTTCTGCAATCCGCACAGGAGACCGGAACTCATCGTCCAGCACTTAAGCGTCGTCTCATTCTCAGCTACTTCCTTGCCTGACATTGATAACCAATAAATGCTATGCGGATGTAGGGCTAAAACACCCTACGGGACATCCTGCACTACTATGATCAAATTAGGTTGTTGCATAAGTCCCCCCCCCCCTGTTTTGATCCTTCCGCATTTCGTTTGCATGGAGGTTGGTATTTCGTCATCACGTGTGCATGACGTGTACATGATACTCTTCCACCATACTAGCTATCACTCACCCACCCAGCATTTGCAGGCTACAATGCCGCACAATTACCAGTCCCCGTCCTTCTGGGACGATGGAATCGACAAGCTGCCTGAGCGTTGGCGACGAGGGATGGTGACGGTGCATACCTCTAATCTTCAGGCTGGTTCGCTATTGAGATATTTACAAAAAAGTCGGGGAAAAGAGCTTATGCAACAACCTAATACAAGTGCAACAAATTGCAGGATATGGCTCAGTGATTTTGGAGTAATGGGTTTTCCTCGAGCTCTATTATGTTCGGTTTGTTATCATAGTTAGTACAGGCAAGATTGTAAGGAATACAGAGTGACGAAAATGACGTGCGTTTGATACATGATTGCGTTCAAACGTTATTCGAAGCAATTGTGCATAATTGCTGAGGTCAAAATATTTATGCTGGAGACGAAATTAGACTTAGTTCATTTTCCAACATGGATCGAACTTCGATCAATGAACTCGAAACAGCAATTCATCTCCTTTTTGTCCGGAACTGATACCTGTCTGACGGCAGCCCGGATCTGAATAGGCTTGCTTGTATAGGGTGTGATGAAGCAGCAACTAAGGAGCCAAACGTCGAATTTCCGATGGCTTTGTGAAACAAACGATCTCTGAGAAAATGGGTGGAATTGGAGAAATGAGAATCTCGCCGCACTTTTGATTACTGAAGCAAAGAGTTGATGCCTGTACCAAAACTGATAGCAGTGACCTCGAAAACTCCTTGTAATTGTAAAATGCCTGATTCATTCTTTCATGAAAGTAATTCTCTTTGAAAGCGCATGAGCAACGAATCGAGTAAAAGCGCTGAAGCGCCTTTAAAGGCAGCCGCAATTTTCCGCCGCACTCTAGTTGAGATAAAATATGTTCATGAATTATTTGAAATATTTTCATGAATGTTGTGCTGGCGACGGCAACAACAACATTAAGGACCTTGTTGACACTCTTTCAATGGCAGTTTTCTGGTAGTAGTTTATAGTACAGCGGCTGTCAGCAAGTCCTCAATTTACAAGAAATATCAGCTGAAACCAACCACGTAGATAGTGCTCATTGGCCTTTTTCCATTCCGAATACTGATCCTTGTACTTTGAAAGAGCGCTGCTGGAATGTATCTATGATCTACTAACAATTTTAGCTCCTGACAAGGGAAGGATGGTAAGTCGAAGTGGCCATTTGAAATGAAATGTATACCGGTTGGAAGGTTCGGACGGAGATTACCAAACCTTCTTCCATATCTGCTGCGGACCTCCCAGAAAGAAGTTGCGGAGCTATTTAGGGGGTGACTATTCGCAAACTACGAATTTGAGGCGTAAGGCCAATGCGCAGCATGGCCGAGTGGATACGTCATCGGGCTCACGAATGCGTGGGGAAGGGTTTGGGTCCTTGGTGCGGGTGCTCTTTTGCATTTTTTTTGTAAGTGATCCCTGTGCACTTCAAAGCTATTTTGCAAACTCTTGTGCCTGATAATGTCGTGAAGTAATGTTTCTGAACTGATGGAGCCATTGCGAACGATTTCATAGAGACCGGCTGAAGAGATTGTCATACGAGCCGAAAACTCCCAGCAGGTGCAAAAACCTTTGGGATAGACATCTTTCAACACCATGTCAGTAATGAGTGAAGGTTTTACCTATCGCGATCTCCGGCATGATTGCCACATCAACGCCACTTCACATGGAAGCATTTTCCCACTATAATCATCTTCGTTGGCCAATTCGTGTGGCTTCGGATTCGGTTTCCAGTCATGTCATTTGGAGAATAAAGTCATTTTCAAGGCAGAATCATCCGTTGAAATGCACTTTTGCTGTGTATGCTTTTCAAATCAAAGAAAGAAGAAGACAACAGCCTGAAAATTTTCTCCATGGAATCGTTCGCAATGGCTCCATCAGTTCAGAATCATTACGTCACGACATTATCAGGGACAAGAGTTATGCAAAATAGGTTTGAAGTGCACAGGGACAACTTTCGAAAAAATGCAAAAGAGCAAACGCATGAATGCGGACAGTCCTCCCTAAAAAAGCTCCGTAACTTCTTTCTGGGAGGTCCGGAGCAGATATGGAAGACGCTCTCGTAATCTCCGTCCGAAGACCTTTCAGCCGATATAAATTTCATTTCAAATGGCCACTTCGACCTACCATCCTTCCCTTGTGAGGGTCCCAGTATTTTCGAAGGATGCTGAGCATTCTCTCCAAAAAATTATTACAACTGAATACAATCAAAGTACCGTATAACATCCGGCATGCAAATATGTACAAGTCCTTGGTCGGCGAGTGAATTAGCTATCCGAGCGGCATGTCTTGTTTTTCCTCCTCCGGGCCCACCTGTGCAAAGGAATGAATTGGAACATTTTTCGAGAAATAACAGCTCGCAAATTCTCAATGAGTACCGCATAAAGCAAGAAAAAGTCTACAAATGGTCTGCTTCGAACTTGTTGCTGTTCAGAGCGGAAGTAAATGAAAAATAGATAGCTGTGTCCCAAGATGCTGATGGTCATTTTGATGCTAATGTTCCTGTAAATGGGTGAAATCTAATGGATTTACAACCATCTCAAAACGAAAATCAGCACGAATAGTGAATTCTCAACCTAGGACAGCGCGTCGATTGTGTGAGGCCCACTGTTGTCCGTAAACGGTAAACTACAGTTGTGGCACCAAAATTATTGCCTTTTCAGCCGTATATAAGCAAGAGAATTGCCTTGGAAAAATGGCATTGCTTTTTTCGAGTAACGTTTCCAGTGGAACGGAGAGTGTAAGACTTCTTCGGAAAAATCGCTGTGCAGATCCAGAACCTGCCAAAGAAATTCTGATTCTGAGAATTGTGATAATTCTCGGAATCCTCACAATTATCTGCTGTCAGTCTTTGCTTGCTGCAGAATCAACGATTTTTTGATGGAGAGGAACTCCTGGAGAAGCTACACAATTCAACTGCTTATCAAAAGTGCTATTCCCTCATGTGAAAATTTCGTCACGAAATCCACCGAGAGTTTTCAAGTTTGAAATCTGCCTTGTCGATGGCCACTCAACCGTTCAATTGGTTGAATCGCTGAGGTGACCAGAGCAACGTATTGGTGTACAATCTGGGAAAGGCTCAGATGTGCCTGACTCCTTTGAGTGGACACCACACGGAGAGCAGAAACGATTTCATTAGGAAAAAAACTACAGCGAATGGGGCAACAATCAATACAATTCAACCTATACGATAAAAGGAAGATCAATACAGCTCCTGGAGCTGGAGCGCAGCAGCAGCAGAAGCTAAACCAGGGGCAAGCCCGGGGAAGAGAGAGAAAGCGAGACCAAACCGGGGAGAACGTCTCCTGGGCCCTCGGCCTTCCCTTTATAGGTCCTCTAATTGGCCTGGGAAAGTTAGAGGGCTTTTTCCATTGCCTGGGGGAGAATATCAGTACCTTTGATCTGTCCCGCTTAAAATCGACAGAGGGAGTTACCGTAGTCTTGATCATACCGACAGATCGGGCGCAGGGATGTTCAATATGAACTCCTCTTCTTCGCGTTCTCGCCAGTAAGTCGTCCGCTGCTCCTCTCCCCCTCGGTGTGTCGCCGTCCTCGGCGACTGCTCCAGATCAGGAAGACTCACCAGGGAGGTCGTTCAGGACGTGGCGCGCTTTTTGAAAACGGTTTTTTTGCGCGATGTAGGGTCACGTACATGGAGTGCCAAACTGCTGTTCATTTTTCCTGAACGCCTCTGGGAATACCAAAAAAGGAGTGAAAAAGAGGTCCATGGAAACCGACTGTTTTTGAGGCTCAGTGAGCTCTAAATCCCTTGCAACTTTGACTATTATCTTAGTGGAGGGTCCTTATAAGGGTACTATAGGAATCGAGGGGGAAAATAGCCGCAAATGGATGTCTCGCTCAAGGCACGTGATTGAGAGTGACGCCACGTCATTGATACGTCATCACCTGCCGTAAGGTGTGGCGACTCCGGTCATCACTGCCGACCAAATGGTCTATCACAACTCAAGGAAGCCAAAAAATTTAGCCGAAAGTATGCCTATAGAGGTAGTTCGTAGTCCTGATCACGATTCTGAGACTTATTCTTGGCGCTGACGCAATCTGTCGTCAGAAAGGCACTGAAAGTCCCTCAAATGAGTGTACAAGCGACTACAGTTGGAAAAAGAAGTGGCTCCAAATTGGGATAAATGACACTACAGCTGAAGGCCAGTGCCATAGTCGTGATCAGGGCACTGAATAACATAAAAAGATCAAGTTTCAGAAAAGTTATAGCTTAATCATATGTGCAAATCGAAATTGTTGAATTGCACCAACCTAATGGGGTATAACTATTTAGAATGTGCCTATAAATTGTAGCTATCCGCGTAAAATTCATAAACAGACATATGGAAGCGATAACAGCGGAACATAAAAAATGCAAAAACTCGCAACGGGAGGGGAGTCGAACCATGTACCCCCACTCTCAATGTCCGCTTGAGAACCCTCCACTAAGCTATCCGATCCTTGTAGCTGAACACCGCCCCAATCGTTGAAGAAATCACTCTGACGAACCGCTCAGAGCAGTTCACTCTTCAGCTCCACGCTCTCCCAGGGTTTCCCGGTACCAGTACCCGTTTCGATCTGCCTTCCCAACCTTCTTTGTCGTTTTTCTCGGCGTACCCTCTTAGTATGACTCTGTTGCAGCTCTTCACAAATTTCACTGCTCCGATTTTTTTTGCAGCGCCAGGAGATAGCCAGGCAAAAGCCAAGAAAAGTCTCCTCCCTGCTCTACAGCTTCTCGCACAGTGAGTCCATAACCGTACTCTTGATCTCGGCAACAACTGCCCTGGCGGGTCGCTTGCAACTCATACTATCTACGAAGTCTTCTGAGCTCTGTGTCTTCTGACATAGCAGGTTTCCTTTCTCTCTTCAATTATTAGCTAGCTAGCTCGTTAAAGAACCATGTCGCCTTGTCTCTCTTGGCTTCTCGTACTTCACTCCAGGTTTTGTTGATGGGAAGACGTCTTCCAGTATTCTTTGACCAAGACAATCCTTTATACTCTGTGCATTTTCCACCATCGAATTGCCCTCTCAGTTCTTACCGTCGTTTTCCCGAGGAGGTCGATGGCCATGTCTGTTATGAGTGGCCTACATATGCTGACGACCCAGCACTTCGCCAAGCAGTACCTCAATATCCTCACCGACTCATGAAGATTATCTCCTCACCAATCCATGCTCAACTTCTAATTATCTCCGTTCACAGCTGTAAGTTATCCTCTAGTTTCTTCTTTTCACAAAGGGCTGCAGACCGCTAAATCGTGGACTCTGGCTAGGTCAAGGACACTTCTCCCTCAGCGTTTCTCGCTCCTATTCCTGACCCTCAGTGCACCATTTCTAGACTCCTTGTGTCGCTAACAACATGGCCATCCAGTGTGATTCCCTCCCATCTGCCGAATTCGAATCATTCTGCTGAACAGCTACGGCAATGTGACATCTCAAAAAAGGCTGTGGTGGAGTCATTAGATTTACCTTCATTCAATTTGAAGTCAAAGCGAACAATCCTTGCAGGCCTTATTCGAAACGCTATCAATACATGTTGCAGATAAGAACCTTTGGACTTGATAAAGCGTGCGTGAGACCTTAATCCAGTGCTTGAACTGCGGCATATGGGCAACTACATACTGTTCTCGACTGCTATGCGTCAAACGTGCGAGCGATATAAGGTTGTGGCACTAGAAGTGATTGAACTGTGAGGGTAAAAGCGGCCGCGGTGGTTTGACAGCCAACGCGCTCTTATCCTCTAACAAGGGAGGTCTTTCAGGTCGTGGCGCGCTTTTTGGTAATGTTTTGTTGGTTGTTGTAGGGGTCCATACAAGGATCACAAAAATGGGTTTCATTTTTGCCATGCATTTCAGTTGAGGTAAAAAACTGAGTGAAAAAATTTGGCAAGATTGGGCGATTTCAACTATCTTATACTTTTAACTATCGTATACTTAGCTTATTTCCACTGCTATACACATAGAAACGAGAATGAGACGAAAGCTGAGAAGTGCAAAAATTTTCCTCAGAGAGGATCCGATCCACAAAGTCCCGTATCGTCGTCCCCTCTAGAATCCATCGAGTTTTCCGCTGCGTTATCCGAACCGCCTATAGTGAGCATGAGGGGACCGCTAACAAAACCATAACCGTTGCTTCGGTGCATGCCAAGTATGTTACTACATGATTCTTACATTTTAACTTTATTTGAAAATTTTCGAAGCCTAATTAACGAGCATAGCAAAAATGAAAACCGTTTTTGTGACTCCTGTATGGATCCCTACAACAAGCAATAAACCATTACCAAAAAGCGCGCCACGACCTGAAAGACCTCCCTTGTAAGCTCAATGGCATCCAGTGCCATATGCTTACAACACTCACGCAATTACCGTGATGCGCTGTTAGTCGATATCGGCAGTGAATCGCGAGGATCAAGGCATTGACATGTTCTAAAGTCTTTCAACTTCGATAACTACTGTTTTAACAGCCCAATACAGATTCCACAGGATGTGATGAGAATGCCGAGTTATGAGCAGAAGTCTGACCCCAAGCGTCACTTGAACCAGCATCTTCCGCTTACCGGCCGGCTGTATCCATTACGCTACCGGAACCGCTATTACCTTCTCTGATCAGTTTCTTTTTGCGCCATAGACTTCTAGCACACACACGTTTATTGATGAGCCGGTTAGATGGTATCGGCAGCAAACCAAGAGGCTGATGGCTTTTACATGTTCTATATTGCTTCAATTTTGAAGAGCATTTATCGAAAATCAAAACAAGCTCTTCGAGAAGACGTTCGGTTTTTTTTTCGGTTTCAACAGATTCGCGTTCGAATGCAACTGATGATGAGGGTCTCATCACAGATGGTTGCTTCTCTGAGTACCTTCGTTGCCTAGCAGTTCGCTGTGGATAGCAATACGAGTAAATTCATGAGCCATATGAACTTAGCAGATTTCTACTTCCTTTTTCTCAATTTTTTTCCATGATCCTTCCCCCTTTAGTTCTTATTTGGCTCAAAGAAACAAGTGAAGAACTCACCAATGAACAGAATTACTGGTACATGTGGAATCTGAGCAACTTCAGCTGCCTTAATCACAGATGGCGACCGCTGCGTCCTCACCATCTGGTCTCTGGGCTGTCCGTCAAAACGTGGCGTATTCTGCCCGTCCTTTTCTTTAGCGCGGCGGTTCTTTGACCTCTCCCGTGAACTGAAAAGAACAACATTTTGAACTTTGAAGATAAACACTAGACCGCAAAAGCCAAAATCATGCTGTTGCTCATTGCAAGGCGATCATGACCATTTTAATCAAGGATGTGAATCCGTGAACAACTTACAAGGGAGGTCGTTCAGGGCGTGGTACGCTTTTCGAAAACGGTTTTTTGCATATGACAGGGGCTCACGCAAGGACCTGAAAAGTGTGCTTCATCTTCGCTGGCGCGCATCCGGAACGTTTAAAAAACGAGTGAACAGAAATCTTTGGAATCTGCTTCATTCTGGGCCTCTATACGGCGTAGGTCACTTAGCAACTCCGACCAGTTGCTGAGTGGGGGAGTCCTTATAAAGGGGCTATTTGAATCGAAGCGGAAAACCGCCGCAAGTGAGCTTCCAACTTGGGTACGGTGCTCAAGGGTGAAGCGCTTCTTGCAGTGGTTTCATCAAACGATTAGAGCGCTATGCAGAAAAAATAGACAAAGTGTAGGAGGTTGGGAAAATCTAGGGAAGAGGTAACATGGGGAGGAGGGTCGTACCTGAATATGGAATTAGGGGGGGGGTCGTATTTTTCAGGAAATGATCACACCGCAATGGCGTGCTCTGATGCAGAGTCGAGCACGGATGGCCTAGGGGATAGAGTGGAGATTCGCAATCGGACCGTGAGGGTGGGGTGATGGCTCGGCTCCCCTTGCGTCGTGCGTTTTTTCCATTTTTTTGGATTTCGCTGTTATCGCTTCCATTTGTGTCTGCGCATGATTATAACTCGGATATTTGCCATTTACGGGCACATTCTGAGTAGCTGCAGCTCATGAGTCAGTGCTATTCAACTATTTCGATTCTCAGCAGCATTGAACAAATTGTTGCTGACGTTGAGGCTATACAGTGGATCTGATTGCGAATTCAGTGACTTCGGTGTGGTGTCAATTATAGACAATTTGGGGCCACATTTTCTTTCCACAAAATTTGTTATGTTCACCAATATAGGGAGTGTTCAGCGCTATTTTGGCACCAAATTGGCGTGGACGCCAACAGTAGGTGTTATATTTGTGATTAGGGCCACTGTTTTACCATAAAAACGAATTTTGGGTTAAAACAATTGTTTTGACCTTCTTGGGTTTGCTTATTGGGTTGTCCGGGTCCGTAAGCGTCAACGATTCGTCATCGCTGTACGAAGATGTGAGACTCCGCTGACACGCCGAACAAATGACCGTCACCTACAACCCGAAAAAAAAAAAAAATTTCGCTCAGAACTTGCTCCTAGAAATAATCGACAGTCCTGATCACGATTCTAGACTTTATTTTCGGTTCCAGTGCCATCTGACACGGCATAGCGCTGAAGAGCTGAGTCTGTGCATACTGAGGAATTCGAACGAAAAAGCAGTTTTGCTTCGTAAAAGTAGGAACTGTTCAGTTTATCGTAGATGTTTTTGTTAGGACCAATCATTAGACAAACATGGATTCAAAAATTGAGAAATTGTAGAAAAACAAAATTTTGTCCTCGGTGGGATCCGAACCATCGACCTATTTTTTACGTTTTTTTTTATTCGTAGAAGAGCGGAAGCGAAAATGAACCTCAGTTTTCTGGTCCTCGTATGTTACCCTACAATATGCACAAGAACCATTTCGGAAAAGCTAACCACGCCCTGAACGACCTCCTTTATTAGTTGTGCTGAACTAGGTGACGATGTTTACAGCAGTCATCTTGACACAGACAGTGTGCACAAAAATGTTATCAAAATTCTTCCTTTGAACTGATACGAGTTGGGTACACCATGGCAAAACCAAGTGTGATCATCTCCTCATTCTTCTTTTTTTCAGCGAAATGTTGGCCCCGACTAACAGGACGTGTCGTGGTGATTTCCTAATACAAAAAAAGCAGAAAACAGGAAGGTTTGCTCCTTGCCCGCATTGCCTTGAAGTTGGTGTTTTTCACTCACTCGGTAAATGGTTGTGCTAGGCCAACGCAATTTCTTCCTACAGTAAATGGGTACCCAAATAATGTCAGGCGCTCGACAAAAAATTACACACACACACACACGACGCATGCAGGGAATCGTCTCAGGCGAAATTGTTGCGATAGGTGGACAAGGAACGGGGCCCCATGGTATCCCAAAAAAGATGAACACGCTGGCACCAGCCGATCGACAGTAAATAGTGCTGGGACATGGAACGTCAGCATTATCTGAAGATGACTAATGATGTTTAGCAGCTCTAGTACATGGAACTAAGCCAAAAAGCATGACTGGTGGCAAAAAAGTATTGGGTTGGGGAATAAACTAGCGTTTTTTTTATTTTATTTTCCTATTTCCTGTTCTAGTCTACTTTACAACGATTTTTGGTTTTTTGAGCAATGCATGCAATCCTTTTTTGATATGGCCCTTTTGCCTAATAACAAAACGGTGCTGATCGTCTTCCTGCATATTTTTCCCAACCTCCGAGAAGATTTGCAAAGTATACGCAGAGTTGGCGAGCAAGGTCAGCAAAGGAAAAAAAAGTCGATTACGTCTGCATCTCATAATTTGCATTTGTTGGAGTGGAAGGGTATGGTGCACTGGGAATTGAAAGAATCCCAATTCCAACAAAGAGCTCTACATGATCCAGCTACATCACGTGAAAGGGCTATCCGATTAAAAAGGTCCCTTCGACCAGTAAGACCATCACCTTCAAGACAATGCCACACCTATGTTGCAGAGTCGTCGGAGCCACACTCCAAGAGCTCGAATGGCGAGGTCACCATCGCTCTATTTTCCGAACTTGCACACAAAGTGACTACTATCGCTCCTTTCCGCGCTTTGTCGAAACATTATCAAACTGGCGCTCACCACTTCCTCCAATACCAGGCCGGGCGATTTTTGACGAACGGCATGGGGCATGGACAAGTTGGTCGATAGATCGGAGGAGGTCGTAAACAGGCAAACGGCGAATACATGATGGATTAGTTTATGCAATAACTAATGAAATTTGTCTCAAGAAAAGACTTTGAATAAAAACGCTGCGATCCTTTATTGTTAGTCCCTAACTCTCAATGTTTTTCCAATAAAAGACAGTGCTAGGCGTCTGACGGATTAAAGAGTTTAGCTTACAAGAAAAAAAAAAAAACGCTTTCTACAGTTTCTCATTTCTGTGCTCAATCAGTGAGCTAAGACCGACAAGCTTTTCCGTAATGTATGGCCAAACAGAACGCGACTCATGCTGGTCCCAAATTACTTTGAACGAATTTAAATACTCAATGACGCGTTGCAGAAAAGCTCACACATGTTTTGTGTCATTTTGTGTTCACTAGGGGTTCACTGAGCAGGGTGCAGCATCGTTGGTGAGAAACCAAATCAATGAGCGAATTGCATGCCCGCTAAGGAGGCAGGGGGGGGGGACGTAAACGCAGGTCTCTGAGCGCAAACATGTCACCGCCAAGTTTGGTAAAGCGGAAACAGTGCTGCAGAGGAACCGGTTTATGTAAGAATGCAGAACCTTGAAAATAATTAAAGACAGCTCCGCGATAAAAGTGTCAAGGATAATTACTAATCAATTTATGAAACAGTAGCTGATAAGTAATTCCTCAATGAAGGAAAAAAGCAACAAGAGCGGTCAAGAACACCACAAACAAATTGCTTCCTTATAGTTACACCGCCGCTGCGGTCCCTGGGCAACCCCTGGCTTTTATGGCATTTACCAATAGTAACAACATCCAATTCAAGGAAAGAATATGAAAAACAACAAGACACAAACGAAAATCACTTGAAAAAAGAAAAAATTCAAAAACCTGCGTCCGAGTTTCTGTTACGTGAAGTATGCGGCTTTTGGTGCATGTCGAGCTCTTGCATCACAGAATTGCATCATTCGTGATTTTTACCCGTTTTACTTACGGATGGGGTTGCAGTTGACTGTATGTGCTCCACAGTGAATAAAATGTGATGAAGGAGAGCAGAATTATTTATGAGCACGAGCGCGATTAGCAAAAGTACATGCAGTTCCCGTAATGCCCGCCGTCCCAACAAAGAACAAGTTGAACGGCTCTCCATCAGGAGGGCAGCTAGCAAGTAGGGCGGTCCAACGGGCGGGCGTTCTAGAACCTAGAACTTTAGCGGCTGTAGCCCGCTCTCGCTCACTGTGGAGTGGCGAGAGTGGGAAAGTATCTAGCTTGGGGCTGACTACATAACTGCACAAGGAAGACGACCATGTACTATTTGAGCGCGGCGGGTGTCTTTAACCCATAATACAATAATTAGATGCATAGATTTGCAGGGTACGTAGTACAAAAGGACTAGTTGATTCCGATCATTTCAAGCCTTAGCCAAACATAGGCCTGCACGCGATAGAAATAAACTATTAGAGGTTACGCTTTTCACTACCTCTGCGTGAGAGCGTAATGCATGGCGCACACACACTCAAGACCAAATCGGTCGACGGCAACCAAATTATGCTTTCACTCAGTGTCAACGGAATAAACGGGATTTTGTCCTAGAGGGCATATCAAAATGAGTATTTTAACTATGGCACGGAAGGAGTCAAGCTTTGAGGGCGCCTCAGAATTTCGCTTCTGATAAAATCCATCTGAAATATCTTCTGAACTAATTAAGGCAAGTCTTCAGGCTCAACGCATTATTTTTAGGAAAGTAAACAATGCGCTCTGTAGGCGATTCACATTAATCCACATGAAACCATCAGAAATAATTCCCAAGTAGGACAAAGATTCAGTATTACGGCTAAGTAGAAACGTACAATAAGGAAATCCCTTAGACATGGCGGCTCCCGTTTCTCAAAGTCCGGCACCTGAAAAATTATCACAATCAGAGGGAGACCCTTCCAGAACCTATCTTTAGCAGCTCTGAATGACAATGTTTTTAACCGAGCGCTTCACAGAACTTTGAATCGCTCTCGCTGCGCTTCAGGGCCCATCAATTGTAGGGGATTCTGGTCGGGTCTGTAGGACCCCCCCTGAAAGGGTGGCTTGGTACGACCCTCCTCACTTTTCCATCCTCCCATCTTACCTACCACTTCCTTAGATGTTCCCAACTTCCTACCAGTTTTTTTTTCGGAATTTCCAGACAATTTTCCCTAGTTTTTTCTCCAAATTTTTGCTTGTGGAGCTGGGGTGGAGGGGCAGATAACTATTAATACTCTCTCTTCCAAAAAAAGGGTTTTTTCTTCCCATGAACCCTTCGTTGCTTATTTTGTTACAGAAGCAGTAACTTGAAATGATTTGAATGTCACACATCGCTTATTATAGCCTCTATGAATCCCTGCGTAATGGGCTTATGTCCGTGCGAGTGTGTGTGCGTCTATCTGTTTGTCACGAAATTCATAGCACCCTACAGAAGAAATTGAAGGGATCGGGTCAGTGATGAAGATGGGTAGGGCATAGGACAAAAGGAAAATAGCACATTGACCCTGAATGGTGGGAACCTGTTCCATAGCGGGTGGGTGTGCGCCGAAAGTTGGCGATGTCACTGAAAAAAACCATAATTTGGCTAAAAACAGTCGAAGATGGGAAAATTGGATCATTGAGTAGGCAGAGCAAAGGAGGAGACACCCGAAATGGGCGGGCTGCACTTGAGATGGGCAGTGCGCTTCCCACGAAAGTCGGCGACTCGGTGCCTGAGAGAGTTTGCAGATTGCAAAAGTCCATAGCAAAGATGGACATCTGACGAGAGTTATTCATATCTGCGTCGTGCTGAAACCCGCCCACAGTGGGCTGGGCAAAATGGTTACAGAGCACTCCAGAAACCGGGAAAAAGTAGTGTGAGATCAGCGAGGGATCATCGGTTCACAAGTGTGACCACCCGCTGTGGGCGGAGTGTGCGGCGAGGTGGGCGAAGCTATATTGAGAAACTTCTAAAACGGTACCAGAACACCCCCATACATAGGGTAAAAGTAGTTTGAGATCATCGAGAATTCACCGTTCACAGGTGTGAGGCATAACCGTTGTGGGTTGAGCGTGCGTTGAGGTGGGCGGGGCCAGTCTTAAAAATTCCTCAAGCGGTTCCAGAGCACTTCAGGCACTCCAGACCTCCTCTATGATACGGCCCGGCCTTGCGAGGCATTGCTCCATCGCGCCTACCTGCATTCGTATGATCAAATGTTTGACTAATACCGGCTTTTCTCTCATCTGTCCACTTGATCAACGCTCCTCACCACCATTCCACCGTAATAGTTCAGTCCCCGCCCACCTCAGAGCAAGCCCTCGCTGACCTTGGGCCTCGGTTTTCTGGTCGCTGGAATATTCTGGAAACGAGCTACAAACTTTTGAAGCGGGTATCCTGCGGCTGTAGGCTAGCTCCGACCACTGTGAGCGGTCTCAAAACTCTTCAGGCGTGCCCAACACTCGCCAGATATTGCGCTTCTGCATCGAATTTCGGCGATTTCCAAACACACAAACCGAGTTAATGTATTTTGTGGGAAGCACCGTCCATAGCAAGTACGCCCAGCCCATTTTGGGTATGTCTCTCCCAGTTAGTCTGACAAGCCCTTGCCAACATTATTCCACTTTTTCCCCAGCTCTGGGCTGCTCCGAAGCGAATTATGAATTTTTGTCCACGGCACCACCAACTTTCGGTGCATGTCCCGCCTACAGTGGACAGGGCTCCACATGGGTAAAGTGTGCCTTTTACTTCTTGTCCCATGCCCTACCCTCTCCACCTTGACCCGACCTCTCAGTTCGTTCTTCAGGTCGAACCGAATTTCCGGACAGAAAAATAAACAAACAAACAAACGAAGCATTTATATATAGTGGATGATACTCTAATAACATGAACCACCCAAATTCTTTCGTTCTTCTTGCGTCATGTACTATGAGCCAAATCATCCATATGATCTAATTGGGAGAACAATTGTCGTTATGACGTTTAACTTGTTTAGCCAAATTCACAATTCTACTATAGGACAAGAGGAGGCCTGCTGAAGTTTCTCCTTGTGACTCCTTTCTTTTTTATGAATATAATGATTTACTAAAAAAACGCCAATAACTGTTTTTAGCGAAGTATTTTCAATTATTATACAGTGCGCAACGAAAAGTATCGTGGACACCTCACAATTTTTGTTCTGCAAAATTTCCTTCGAGTTTGCGATGTATGAATCCTTTATTGTTGAATTTCTCATAAGCGCGAAACATGAAATACACTACTTCTGAGCACTTTGTGAACTTACTGTACAATTTATTTATTGTTTGAAAAAGTTTCTTATAGCAAACAGTTTGTGGACACCTTGAGAAAGTCCAAAGTTCTGGCTCCAAATTCGCATTCCATTTTTATCGTTCTACTTCCCATCAAACTTGTGCCTCGATGCCCTCGTCGGGTGAACTCTCTATCGAGGAAGAAAAAGCTCAGGTTCGAGCTTCAGTGCTTGCAGGACACTCGAATAGAGAAATTTGTCCAAGACAGCGGGACGATACGGCAAGTTGCGTTGGTAACCTCCAGAATCCTGATGCGCCTAAAATTCAGCCCCTATTTTGGGCGCCCAGCGATTGTCTTTCGCTCTGCAAAAGAACAAAGAATAGTGCGTTCTTCCCGTACTTCCCACTTTCATTTTCAGAGCCAAAATTTATGGTGTCTATATACTTTTGCACTGTAATCTCGTCATCGGCAGTTGATATAGCGCGGTAGTCAACGGATGCAGCGCGTGCGGAACTATTTGCTTTTGCCCAGCGCTAATTTACATTTTTTTCCAGACTTTCACTGTATTGCCTACTTGTTCCCAGTATTAGCAGCCTCCTTACTCTTCTCAAGGTGGGAAAAAAAAATGACTAAGTTAGCCTGGAAAAAGCAAATAGCTCCTGGCACGCGCTGCGCCCCGTTGACGACCGCCCTAATCAACTGCCCGGATGACGAGGTTAGATGTACCTAGATCTCTATTCAGAATTCCACGGGAAGTTATTACCTTTGTCGGAGATATTGACACCACTGCGCTATTCCATGCTGGCTGGCTCTGCACTTACGCATCCCACCTCAGCCCCCCCCCCCAACACGACCCGGTCGTTGGGGTATTCACAACGGTAGTGAGACAGATCCATGCTGCAATGAATCTACCGGTCTCAAAAATGACGATATGGCGTTATATTCGATCAAATGAGCACATCACCAGAGAGACCATGAAGAAGCTCCTCGTTTGACTGCTCAACACAAGCTGGCGAGACTGAACTTTGCGCGGGCAAACATGGCGGCATCGTGGGACAAGGTGAAATTTTTGAGAAGTTTGTAAAATCAGACAGACAACCTTCTCGTGCGCATTTCTTTCTTAGGTTATCTTCACTGATGAGAAAAATCAATCTCGACGGTTCAGATGGATATCGGCACTACTGGAGAGACCTTTGTGGCGATCCGTTGGTGTTCTCGAGGGCAGCTCTTTGATGATATGGGGTGGTTTTGGAAGCAGCGGAAAGTTGGAGCTTGCCTTCCCATCGTGTCGTATGAACAGTCAGGAATACCAAGGAGTGCTTGAGTCTGACCTCTTGCCTTGTCTCAGTGGGCCACGACGCAGGACACATGTGCTCCAGCAGGACAATGCCGCCGTGCATGTTTCAATTTCTACTAGAGAATGGCTCCAACGCAATGGTATCAAAGTGATGGATTAGCCGGCGTGTTCTCCTGACTGCAACCCAACCATAACCCTGTGGGGGATCATGGTTCGACGAATCTACATGAACAGTCGGCAGTACAAGAGCATGCGAGACCTGAAGGAGGCGGTAGTTGCTGCATGGGAGGAAATCGACGAAGATACCATTACAAATCTTGTCCACAGCATGCCAGACAGAATGTTCGAAGTAATAGTGAACGCTGAAGAAAATACCAACTTCTAATTTTCATGATACTTTTGTTTTTTCTCAAGTGTCCACATACTTTTGTTATTAAGAAACTTTTCCAAAACAAAAAAAAATTGTACAGTAGTTTAGTTCACAAAGTGCTCAGAAGCAATGTATTCCTATGTTTCCGCTTATGAGCAATTCAACAATGAAGGTCTCATATCGCAAAATCCAAAGGGAATTTCGCAGAACCAAAATTCAAGGTGTCTACATACTTTTGTTACGTACTGTAGATGTATCTAGATATCTGTTCAGAATTCCACGGGAAGTTATCACCTTTGTCGGAGATATTGACACCACTGCGCTATTCCATGCTGGCTGGCTCTGCACTTACGCATCCCACCTCAGCCCCCCACCCCAACACGACCCGGTCGTTGGGGTATCCACAACGGTAATGTGCCCCCATAGCAAATATTCTACTGAACCTCGAAAGAATATAGGAACGTCATAAACTGGTAAATGTAGCCTCCCTGAAGATTTCCCATCGTGCGAAACCGTTGAAAGAGTTCCCTCCGTTTGCTGCTTTTTGATGAAAAAAAATGAAACACTTAATTTATCTGGTGTCCGATATGATACTCACTTCTCCTGTTCCTCGATGCGCTTGATGGTGGTGTCCCTGTCCAATGTTTTTGCGAAAGTGTCTCCGAATTGAATTGTAACTGGAATGATTTCTGAGAAAATAGTGCAAAACAGAGTGAATCAGTTTGCAGAAATCCTGTCGCAGAATGGAAAGCAACATAACCTTCGCTCAAGAAAGTACGATCAAGCTGTAACATAATCTCGTTGAAATTCCCTGATTTCAACCCTTTCCTAGAAGTCTTCAATTAGCACAGCAACTACCATAACGACCTAATTCGTTGACTAGTGGTTAATAAGTAATGCTTTAAGTAGCTGTTCTATCGCCATAAACAGCCCAGTGCGCTGACAGTATTAGCAGGGTATGTTGCTCACGTCAAAATGACTACTCAAGAAAGTTTGAAGTGGCGTAAGCTACTGCTACCACTCGCCGTGCCTTGACTGGCAACGAAGTGAAGAAAGTGCCAACAGAGTCGTCAAGAAAGTAATCGCAGTGGGAAGGAACGCAGGTGCTATGTGAGCATGAAACCATGTCCTGAGAATGCTGTCTCGGTTTTTGTAGAGCCAAAGTCGTGTAGCGGTATTGGATAGGATGTAACACGGAATCTGAAGAACTCGGTTTGATATCAGCAGAGCACAGTCACGAAACCAGTCTCCACCTGTGTAGCGCTAGACAATAAACGAGATAAAAAAATCAGAGAGAATCGCGTTCCCCTGGGCAACAGCGTTCGATGGAGGATTTCCCCATGGAGGGGGCGTATTGGCCGCAAAAGAGGGGTCTTATTTGGGCTGGATTACTTTTTAAGGTAATTTTCGCTTTGGCGGGACGTTTTGGAGGGTGGGTCGTATTTGGTGCGTTATTGGAGGCGGGTCGTTTATTACGTTCGAACATCTATGAGTTTTATGATTTTTCTGCCGCGCTCGCACAACGTTTTCCGGCCGAGTATAAACGCCACAACAAGTCAGCCGATGTCAGGCGACCATCGTACGAGATGGGGGGGGGGGGTCGTACCGTTAGCCTGAAAAAAGGGGGGGGGGGAAGAGCAAAAAGCTAGACCAAAATACCCATCGAATGCTGTGCCCTGTCGCGTTCTTCTCGTAGTTCTGTTGAAACTCTATTCCCCGAGTTTCACCTGCAAGTGAGCCTATGTGGTCAAACTCAGCTCGTCGAGCTCCACAAGAAAATTTAAAGGGCATGGAAAAGCTTTTTTTCTACAATACATTGCTTCAGAATACGTCAGGGCACTTATCACTGAATGACCCTCGTAACGATGCAGGTTCAATCGCCGGCCAACGTCGGCGCTCATAACAGGAGACCATGAGTCGAAAAACCAGGTAGTCGAAAAAGTTTTCTTCAGTGACAGGCGGCCACTCCTCCCTCCGATGAGTCGAAAAACCAAGTGAATGCTTGGCATACCTTTCATGATCAGTGGTTACTATGGGAGGAACGCCCGGTATTGGCCGGATGTTTCGGCTCACCAAAAGAAGGAGGGGCAGCTATGTCGGGCACTGTTTAGAATAACATAGTTCCGATCGCTATGTCTGCGGTTCACTCAGTGTTATGTTCTCAGGGCTCTGGGATGCTCTGCACGCTGCCTGAAGTCTGGCGGATAAGTGCGCCATCAGATAATGACATCGCTGCGCACGCGAATACTAAATAGGACGTTGCAAGTTGGAACTAATTATCATTTTAGCACTATTCAACTATTACTACCCCAGAAACTCCTAAAAATATTTTCAGTGAAACTCCGCCCATTAGGGTAATTCTACATCCTGATTACGAGTAGCACGTTCTTTTTGAGGTTAGCGCCACTTTGGCGCCCACGTTCAATGAAAACCTGCTTCATAGGGTTGCTCGATGCCCTGATCACGAATATGGCATTCATTTTTCGACAACAGCGCCATTTAGCGCTCTGCTGAGGCTGAGTCTAGGGGAAGGAGTGATTACCTTTGAGCTAGTCTCAGCCTTAGCAGAGCGCAGATGATTGTAGTGCTCTCCATTAGCGCCAGCGCCAAGAATGAATGTCATAGTTGTGACCAGGATGTCAAATGATCTCTGTGTAAAAATTCCCAGCGGATTTGATGATTTGGGGTGTCTTGGCGACGGCGCCTGCGACGCTAGTGACAGGAACGTTCAGGCTGAGCGGATGTGATATTCGCGTTCACGAGGTCAAGCCACCTAGGGGACGAGTTTTCAGCGCGAAATTGGTTTTTAAAGACAGTTGGCAGATAAGTCCCTAAAGACGAGTGATTGATACGCCTGGCAAGGGGGGATTCCGCTACCCTGAGAAGGCCATGCACATCGATTTTTCCTAGGGAGGTATCTTATAAGGGTCCTATCAGGCTACAGCATACCGACCCGAACGCCCATCACGCCCGCCCGCCCACAAATGGATGACTGTACCTGATGCTCGCATTGCTTCATTTGCTAAGTAAAATATGAAGCGAAGGGATCGGTATGAAGTGGCTATCGGTGCTGAATGGATATATAAGTACGTACGTGAAGCCATACCTACCATAGTGGTTACTGGCAAGATGCCTACTCGCCCGAAATAGCTTTTCAAAAACGAGGGATTTCTTCGCAGTTTTCGACCGTTTCACTTCGTTTTTTCGCCCTTTTTCCACTAGATTCACTTCGTTTTTTTTGCCATTTTCCCACTAGATAGCGCCCTGCTAGCAGTACAGGCTGACCAGGAAAGTATGGTGCGTCGAAGTGGCTATTTCAGATGAGATCTATACCGAGCGACGCACGTGTCTTTGAACAGCGATTTCGAATCTGCTTTCCAAATCTGCTAAACTATTCTCCGAACAAAGTTATGAAAGTTGGTAGTGCTGACCACTAGAGATGTAGGGTTAAACCCGGCTAATGCTCAACAAGTATACAAAGATGCGTGATTGAACGGCAAAGGTGTCGGGATGGCGTAGTGGATAAGCGGACGCTCCCATGTTGGTGTGTTCGGTGGTTCAAATCCTTGGCTAAACAATTGTTTTGCATTTTTTTGAACATGTTCCCTGCAGTTTTCAAAACCATTCTTAGTCCTAATCTTGCCAAAAAATGTTACATCTGAAGGAATGGGGCCGTTCTAGAAGAGTTTTGAGGGACCTCTGAATGCCCTCATTCGCTCCGTTCCGGTGCCATCATTCGTTACGTTATGCTGTGTCGCCAAACTGGCGCCAGATGGTGCGGCCGCCAAAAATGATTGTCATACTTGTGGTCAGGACCGTCTGTTACCAATGAGGTTTCAAATTTAGCGAAAGTACTCCAATACCCACTGGGATTCTAGTCGAGGTAGTGCCAGCGTCCTCAAGGGATGTATTGCCCACGGTTACCCCACTGTTTCGAATTTTGGTCAAAATCTCAGACTTTGCTGAAAACTTGCCCCTATGGCTAATTTGATCCCCAAAACACGAATATCAGACTCATCCAGAGCAAAAACGCTTCCGTCGTGCGCTACGGGCTCCTGCACACCTTTGCCCTCTCTAGCGTCACAGTCTCTCAAATAGACGGCGACCTGCAATGCGAACACCATATTCCCATGAATAATGACTGTAGTGTTACATTTTGATATCGTAGGCAACCACTGGTTTGGAATTTGTGCGAATTTTGGTGGTTTCTTGTGCCTTACATTCATGATGAAAATAGGGGTGACCAGGTCAAAAACCTGCACTACTCTGCTCAGAGAATCGTTTAGCAGATATGGAATGCAGATTTGTAATCAGTTTCCAAAAACTCATCAGATGGTACACATTTCATCTCGAACGGCCATTTCGACCAAACATCCTTTCCTGGTGAGTACCAAATTATTGTGTTAACTGCCCTTAACAGTTTGGCGCCGGAGCCTGTGGCGTGAGCGTCAAGCGGTCTTAGGCCAAGCGGATGTGTTATCCGTATCCAAAAGGTCTAACTACT
>MU912367.1:91639-113479 GCA_036418165.1 Cooperia oncophora
AAGAGGAACAAATCGTGTTTACTTTTGTTTACTCAACTTCAAAAAGGGCAAGATACCTGGTTCTTTCACCAGAAATGAGATAAACCTTGCAGAGGGGAAAAAGTGTAAAAAGAATGGACAAAAAACGAATCACGTGGTTTTTGGCGAAGTTGTATTCGTTGCGAGCGCGCTTAACCATAAACGGGACGATTGCCTGAGTGTCGCCCGCCGCGAACGCGCCGCTCGACAAACGGAAGTTTTTGGCGAAACGGCGCCGCTGCGAACGTGGTAAAGACTTGAATTTGTTTCTAACACGTCTTTTCGTGGAAATTATTGGGAAATCGTTTACTTGGCGCTGAATGACATCAGCTCTGTGTTGCTTCATACATCGAAGTCCCACGCAGAGGTGTTGGAAAGGCATACTCCAGGTAAGGCTCTCACGTGCCCGTGCGGCTCCACTAAGCCGAGTTCAGGAGGGTATGAATTATTCTCCCACACTCAGCCTTCAGCAGAGCGTGCTTAACCAGAATGCTTTACGTGAAAATGAAGCTATGATTTTCATGAGCATGTCAAACATGCGCCACTTTGGCCCACATGCGCAGTGCACAAGTTCACATAGGTTTTTGCTGGAAAGCTTGTGGCGGGAAAGTGGTGCCTCACTGGCGCCATATGCCATATTGCGCCAGTGGGCACCACTTTCGCGCCGCAAGCATACGTCATACATTTCTGTAATGACGATGTCAAACAACCCAGGTATAGTAATTTATATCGAATTCAGTTCCGGAAGTAGTGGCGTCAAATTGGCGCCTCTTGGCGTCATACGGCGCCAGCAGTGAAAAGGAAGAAGATTCTTGTAATGAGGATGTAAAATAACCCAGGTAGATATACGATTCGTCGCCAAAAAGACTGTTGGCGCCAAAATGGCGCTTGGTGACGCCATATGACGCCGATGACAAACACTATGTGTAATTCGTAATCACAGCCCCGAACAGTCCAGCCAAGGTTTCCTTCGAACAAAATTATTTTAGAGGTTTCTGGCATAGCTTTAGCTAGTTGGGAAATTCCAGTTTCTAATTCAAAATATTTCATGGAGACCGCAACATTTTTCTCGTTCATTGCTGTTGGAAGTTTATCTTTCAAAGCCATCAGAATACCAGAATATGATATAGAAACTGAAGACAGTAACCCAAAAAGTGGTTACTGTTTTCAGTTTCCTAAAGGCTATGAGCCATCGCTGGCTGATAATGTCTTCATCGTATTGAACGAACTGGAAACTGCGTTCAATTGTAGGATTTCATTTGGGTAAAACTCTCACAACAAAACACAAAGGGATTCCTCCAGAAAGAAGGGCTTAGAAGAAAATTGGGTTTTTTAGAGTGGTGTTTTCTAGGTCGCAATACTGTTTTTGGCTCTAAAGAACTCACTAAGAACCAATTCATGGTTGTTGAAAGCATGCAAACTCATATGTGACACTAAAATGAGAGCGATAACACAACGGGATATTTTTTCAAAGTGAGGTTATTTAGCGCGGCTCAAGCGCAGATAATCAACACCATACACAAAGCTTCACAACTCTGCTTTTCCCGCTTCAAAAGCTCTACTTCAAAAAGTTGTGGATATTCAAGAAGTGGTACTTCTGGTCTATACCGCGGAAATGCGGGCTATGGTGCAACTTTTTTAAAGGGTTTCGAACAAGGCACGCCATCGCGTCGTGATGAATTTCAGCTAAATACGATTCCCCAAAAGGGTCCAAACCCCCCTTGTCCGCTGCTAATCTGGTAGCAGTGAACCAGATTAGCAGCGGACAAACAAACACCGAAAAATGGAAGATCTGCGAAAATAAACGACAAAAAAGACGCGACGTTAATCAAGGATAAATATGAGAAACACGATGAAAATGAGCCATAATAAATCATAAATAAATTAACAAAAGTAATAAATTATAAATGAGCATTAAAAGACACAAGGAAAGAAAGAAAATGCGGGAAAATGCGAGTGCCAGCACTTGAATATTAATTGTTCGCGGTCATTCAAAGGTGAGCGCGCTTTGTGCTGTGGTACTGGAGCGAGCTATTTCACGGTTCGGATGCAGTCTCAAGCCAAGCACTCCGAAAGTACCTTCGCTTGAACATCCATAACTTTTTTGAGAATGGAGCTTTTAAAGAGAGGAAAGCAGGGCTGTGGAGCACTAGGTTGACACTTATTACCTGAGTTTAAGCGATTTCAAAAAAACCTCTTTTCAAGGAAATCTCTCCGTTGTGATCCCGTTGTGATCTTGGGGGTCATTTACAAGTCCTTACGCTTTGAACTGCCATAACAATATTATGTGAGGCCATTTGTAAAAAGAAAAACAGTGCCAGAATTTCGAAGTTTTCTACTTTCCAGCAAGACTTTCATTTTATCCCTAGGCCTGCTATTCGAAAAAATCTCCGTTGTGATCACAACGCGACCGCTGCCGGACGACACGAAAAACCAACCCCTCCGACGCCATAAAACCTCCAGTTGGCTTAAAGACTTTGGTATGCTTCTAAAACGCATGTTTTCGCCAAGGATATCAGGAAATAGTTCATTGGGCGCCAATTGGCATCACCTCTGTAATGCGCCATGCATAGGGCTCTCACGCAGAATTGGGAAGGTGCAACTTCTAGATAGGGCTTCCTCCGTGCAAGCAGATGTGCTCCTGCGATCAGAAAGGTCCGGAAGTGTATTTCATCTGTTTATTAATTCATGACGTCGTTGTGGGCGGCCATCGTATTTCCTGTCATCGCCCGTTCCCCACTTCTGCGCTGGCAGGTTGCTTCTGTCTTGTGTGTGTCTCTTCAGGGGTTCTTCACATGGATAAGTCTTTCATCATTGAAGCTGAACGACATCTGGGTATCGCTGCACCCTCACTTCAGAAGCGCTTACGACCCCCTCGAGGTCAAGTACGACCCCCCCCCCCCCCTGTTGTGGTTATCACAACGATGGCGTGCCCTGGTTTCAAACGGTCGCACGCGATCTCTGAATGCGCACAAACGTTCAGAAATGCAGTAAAATATGACATTATTTGACATCATCTCACTTTTGTCCTCTTGTGTGTTTTCTGTGGGTGTGTCTGTTTATCTCCTTTTGCGCTTTTTTCCTCTTCTTTTTTGTCTGTCTTTCTTTCCCAGGGGGAGGGGAGAGGGTCGTATCGAGGTCGTATCGAGACCCGCTTTCGGAGAGGCAGTCGTATTTAGGAAAAACTTTGCGCAGTACGATGGCGTGCCGTAATGGCCACACCACTGGCAGTCCTTGGCTTGCCACAAAAGACACGACCAATGTTTCTGAACTTGCAACTGGACCTTCTTGTCCCCTGCACCGCACAGATATCTATTCGTCCGTGCTCCAGTACCTCCGCGGACTCACATGTTAACTCACTCAACTCCCCAACGTCCCAGTGCTCAGCGCTGCAACAGCACACTTTCAACGCTGTGCTGCCAGACTTTTGGACCAGATTATTGCCCCGCGCTGCAGTCCTCGCATTGGCATCGCATCCTCACATACTTTCCACACTCGCGGCACCTTGGAAGTGCGCGTCGCCTCCCGCGTACGCTGAAGCATTCGTACGGAAACATGCACTATTTTAACATGGGCGGTTGTAGGTCGGCCCATCACGAAGGCCTGTCATCTGCATTCGAATGTCGGTGTTCAGCCCAGCTGGCAGAGGCGAGCAGTTCACGGTGCATCCTCATGGAGGACCGGACCTTACCAGTCTCAGATCAGGTTTCTTTTCTAGAGAGGAAGGTGTATTCCGTCGAAACAATAAGATAAATCAGAGAGCAACCTCTTTCAGGAGGAACATGTTCGAGCTATGCTTTTGCCTTTTTTGTAGCGTTTTCACTGGCACTGCAGTACTGAAAGAAGACGTTGCTGACAAGTTTTTTTCGCTGATCGACACCCGTCTCAAATATCGCAGCTGTTTTGTGTAGAGATCGGAACTGGTTGCGGCTCCTTCATGAAGCAGTTCCATAAGCTGCAGCTCCATCAAGTTGAGTTCGGACGGACGTCCAGGCCTCCCTCCGTCTCCAAGTTGTGGTTTCAGACCTAAAAGCGTTGGCTCCAACGAAGGACTGCTCGGTAATTGAGAGCATGGTGCCTGAACAACTATCATCTTGTTCCATATACTACGCTATAGCGCCCCTCTCTTACAATTTTTTGGGCGCAATTGAACTATTCCTACCTCAGTCTTCCAGAATCAGGCCGGTTTTTTACCGATTTTATTCTAGGAGAGCAGATCTGGCGTAAATTTACTCATTGGGGGAAGTTTACTCCCTGAACATGAAGGTCACATCCGCCTGGACTAAAACCTCCTGGCGCCTGCGCCACAGGCGCCGGCACCAAAAGGCTAAATCATCAAATTTGCTGAAAACTTGCCCCTAGCGGTAGTTCGACCTTCTGAACACGAATATCACATACACTTGAGCCAAAACGCCAAAAAACCCTAGACCACCAAAATTGATGAAAACTTGTACACGGAGGTTATTTGACATCCTGATCACGAATATGACATTAAATCTTGGCGCCGTCGGCGCTAATGTAGGGAACTATGACCATCTGAGCTCTAGTATGGCTGAGCCTGGCCTGACGGGAATCACTCTTCTGCAAGGTTCAGCCTCAGCAGAACCCTAAATGGGGCTGGAAAAAAAAGAAAAAGGAATTCAAGGCCATGTTCTTGACCAGGGCATCAAGCAGCCCTAGCACCCAAGTTTTCATCGATTTTGGGGAAAAAAGGGTGTGAAGCCAAAATTGGTGCCTAGTGGCGCCAAATGGCGCCAGCGTCAAAAATAAATGCCATATTCGTGACCAGGGTGTCAACTGACCCCCGCATACAAGTTTTCATCGATTTTGGTGAATAAAATGTGGTGGCGCCTATTGGCGCCGTATGTAAAGGTAATGTTCGTGATCAGGACTCCGAGTTACTCCTATAGGCAAAGTTTCAGCGACAAAAACTTTTGCGTTTTTGTGGTAGAAATAGTTCAATAGTGCCATTTTTCGCAGCAAAACCGGCATGGTTATTCGTCGCGGACCACACTACCCACCCAACGCCATATTTTCATTTTCTATACCTGATCGCGGACAGAGCCTTTGACTCATTCACCACTTCAGCCAACCACTTTTAAGCAACAAGGATGCTAAATTAACACTAGAAGAAAAACCTAGAGTATGAAGAGAAGGCCTGGAAACGTAGAGTTGGCATGCAGCAATGTCTTTCCGGGCCGAGATCCGGATAATTGCTCCGCGTTCAAAATGCGAAGCAATTACGTCCGCTATTAGCAACGCCCCATTCGTCGTGGACCATGATTCAACTTGTTAAGGCTTGATACCTATTTCTCCCTCACCTATGTATGCACACATTTTGATTCAGAACTTCGTTTGACCTAACGATTCTTCCGAGGCAGCATGACTAGAATTATAACCCAAACTCTGATTGCGTTGCACTTCAAATATGCAAACGAAGGCAGGCCTAGCGATTTGGTTTTTTGTTGCTCTCTTGAACTCTACCCTTTGCGTATGTTCCATTTTTATTCCATTCCTCTCGCACATGGTTTTTTAGAGAGTGACCACAAAGTGGGATGATAGCATGATCGCCTTACAGTAGTAATGGAATGTTTTCTTGAGGGAGGTTGTCGCGGTTCGCGACTGTGGCCCCGGGCGCACCGGGTGCCTGGGCTCTGCCGCGCTCTACGGCCAAACTACGCGCTGCACCGCCAACCAATAGGCGTGTGCCACGTGACGCCACGCCGCGTGCTGCTACTATAAAAGTGGCCGGCGGAGAGGCTCCCGCGCGGAGCTCTCTTGGCGTCCCTTTCCTGCTGGGAGGAGAGTACCCCTCTCCTGCCAGTTGAGAAGGTCGATGCTTGGCTAACGTAGATAGGAAGCCGGAGTGGCACCAGACGCTGCGAGGGCTGACACTCGCGCAAGCCGGCAGAGTGCCGCCTTACCGCTCTTATCGCTAATGGTATCAATCATGGATCGCTGGATTGGTCGTCCAGAACGGCAGGGATGAGTATAGGATGCAAGATTAGTATCATTATTTTCCGCCGCAATAAAAATATGAGTATTTTATATGTTGTGTTTTGTGTGTTAGGGCAGATAGGGAGGAGCGCCAGGGGCTGGGGCCCGACTAAGGCGCTGTAGGTTGCCATGTTATGTTGTAATATATCGGTTGTGCGTCCAGCGACCAGGGAACCCCTTGGCCTGACCTTGTGGGTCGGGCCAGGGGTAGGCCAGTCGTGGGGACAGTGCTATCGCAAGTCCCCCCCCCCCCCCACAACCCACCGGGATAGGAACCCGTGAACTCTCGGGGGAGCGGAGGCTGCGCTGAGGAGAGACCAGTGCGGTCCCCGAGGAGGACGCTTAGGATGACGTGAGTTCCTGGATTCGGGACTCACGGGGCTCTGAACCACCTCGATGCGTCGTGTTGGAGGGGTCAGGAGGGCGACTGCCTGTGATCCACGACAGAGGTTGGCCTTTGGTCGAAAGTATTAATCGGGATCATCGAACCAAAAAAACAAAAGCCTAACCTAACAAAACTCTTGACTTTTGCAGTATATTGTCATTTTGACCCATGCTTTCTCCACTTCCCACACTAGTTCGTAGAAAATAAACACGAACCTTCTTGCACATGTGTAAAACGCGCATATGGGATGTTCTAGGCTGCGTTCGTCCACTTCTCGTAAAATGATCCGCCAAGGTTTTGGAGACCAGCTTCCATGATCGTGAAAGGCTGCCGCTTTCCACTTGCCTGCTGTACGGCCAACAACCTTCGCCACTCTGCTTTCACGTTTATTTGCTTTGGGAGGCCTGCAACTATTGCATTAATTGTGCGAGTAGCCCGCGATGACGGCACTTTTTTTCCGTCGGGGAGGTCCTGATTTTCTCAATAGAGTTGAGGGATTTTCCGAGAGACGATTATACTTTTCGGAATTTTCTGTTCAAAAGATTTAAGAAACAGTCGCCACTGCAGAGCTTATCTTCCGCTTCTCAGAATTTCTCAGTCTCCGTAAACCCCTCGTGGAACTTTAGTGGAGGGCAAACTCCTTCGCGATCCGTGGCATTTGTCAGCCTTTGTGCTCCTGATTAACACGTTGACGACGGTGTCAGACAATGGTGGGCGACAGCCAGTCTGTCTCGTGGGACGATGTCAGACAATGCTGTCTGACAGCATATTGCTCTGATAATAAAGATGTGCAAACAACCAAGTTCGTTCAAATCGTGTCCCTAGGGCTAGCTTGACGCTGTAAAACGAACATCACAGTTGGTTGCCACGAATTATCTGGCGCCCACGCCACAGTCGCCGGCTCCAAAACACCACAAATCACCAAATAGCTCGAAACTTTTCTTTTTGAGGTAGTTTGACCTCTCAACATTAATATAGCATTCGCTTGAAGAGAAACTGCCTGGCGCCCGCGCCATAGGCGTCAGCGCCAAAATACACTCCTTATCCCTGAGCCAGAAAAGGCGTGGCAGTTGAACATGGCACGGGACTGGTAACTTCGTAGAATATACCAGTCTGAGACAACTGTAATCTTGTTCTGCTGTTGGACAGAGACACGACATCAGGAACCAACTACTATTTTCAACTACGGGAAATAATAGCTGTATAGAACTTTGACGGCGCTACCAACTAGGGGGGGGGGGAGGCGAAAAGGCACTTGTGACCTCCTCTCCCAACAACGAGTAAATATGAGATTCCCCCTCTCACCAGCGGAAAATTACACCTCCCCTCATGTCTTCAACACAACGATGCTATACCCTGGCTGGCTTTGCCGGCTGACGCCGGCGCACCTCCTTCTGAGATACAGCACGGCTTCGCCGAGCAGGCGCGACTTGCCACGCTTACATTCGTCCACACATTTAAATAACCGCCTAGTGTCCAGCTTCTCTTCTACCTGCACGGTCAGACCATTCTACCAATACCACCCATAACCTGCCTATTTCTACAAACGTATACGGTGTATCGAAATGATAGTAATGAGCGTTAAATCAAGTGGGCAGCCATGAGAGAAAAGCGAAGGCTGTAGTCGCCATGATGATCATGGAATGCAGGCAGGCGCGTGATGGAAGAAACCGCTCGCAGGGCCTGGGGTCAGTACCACAGAGGAAGTCTGAGTGCCTGGAGTGCTTAGAACGCGTTGAGAAATTTTTAAAGCTGCCCCGCCACCTCGACGCACGCCTTCACTTACAACGTGCATGCCTCACACTTGCGAACCAGTCACCTCTTGGTGATCTTAAACTACTTTTTCCCGGTGTCTGCAGAGTTCTAGACCGTTTCACGATTTTTTTTAATTTGGCTCTACCCAACCTGGGGCACGCTCCGCCCACAACAAACGCCTCGCGCTTCTCAACGGTGTCTGCAATGTTCTGGAACCGTTCTAAGAATTTTTTCTTCAAATTTGGCTCCCCCAACTTGGGGTCGCTCCGCCCACAACGTAGGCGTCACGCTTCTCAACTGATGTGAAGCCTCGTACGGATCTAGATCGTGTTGTGCTGGTGTCTGGGAAGAGTATCTGGAATCGGTTACATTCCTGATTTTTTTTCGAGCTCCCCAACGGTTTGGGTCGCGTCGCCCACAAACGAGGTTGATCGCGCTATTCTCAATCGGTGACTCTCGCCGGATACTAATTCCGTTTTTTGTCTGGTGTCTCTGGAAGTTTCTGGGACGCGTTATCGACTTTTTTTGCCTTCCCCAACTTGGGGTCGCTCCGCCCACAACATACGCCTCGCGCTTCTCAACTGATGACCCCTCGCTGATTTTGAACTATTCTTTATCGGTGTCTGCAGTGTTCTGGAACCGTTCTAAGAATTTTTTCTTCAAATTTGGCTCCCCCAACTTGGGGTCGCTCCGCCCACAACGTAGGCGTCACGCTTCTCAATCGGTGAACCTCGGGATCTAATCCGTTTTACTGATCGTGTCTGAGGGAAGTTCTGGAACGATGTTGTAGCGGAATTTTTTGCCTTCCGCCAATTTGGGGTCGCTCCGCCCACAACGGAGGGATCGCGCTTCTCAATCGGTGAACTCTCGGCGGTCTTATCCGTTTTTGCTGGGTGTCTGGAAGTTCTGGGACGGTTTTATCGACTTTTTTGCCTTCCCCAACTTCGGGTCGCTCCGCCCACAACATACGCCTCGCGCTTCTCAACGGTGTCTGCAATGTTCTGGAACCGTTCTAAGAATTTTTTCTTCAAATTTGGCTCCCCCAACTTGGGGTCGCTCCGCCCACAACGTAGGCGTCACGCTTCTCAATCGGTGAACCCTCGGTGATCTAATCCGTTTTTGCTGGTGTCTGGGAAGATCTGGAACGGTATTACTGATTTTTTTCGGCTCCTCCCAACTTGGGGTAGCTCCGCCCACAACGGAGGGATCGCGCTTCTCAACTGATGACCCCTCGCTGATTTTGAACTATTCTTTATCGGTGTCTGCAGTGTTCTGGAACCGTTCTAAGAATTTTTTCTTCAAATTTGGCTCCCCCAACTTGGGGTCGCTCCGCCCACAACGTAGGCGTCACGCTTCTCAATCGGTGAACCCTCGGTGATCTAATCCGTTTTTACTGGTGTCTGGGAAGTTCTGGAACGATTTTACCGAATTTTTTGCCTTCCGCCAATTTGGGGTCGCTCCGCCCACAACGGAGGGATCGCGCTTCTCAATCGGTGAACTCTCGGTGGTCTAATCCGTTTTTGCTGGTGTCTGGAAGTTCTGGGACGGTTTTATCGACTTTTTTGCCTTCCCCAACTTGGGGTCGCTCCGCCCACAACATACGCCTCGCGCTTCTCAACTGATGACCCCTCGCTGATTTTGAACTATTCTTTATCGGTGTCTGCAGTGTTCTGGAACCGTTCTAAGAATTTTTTCTTCAATTTGGACTTCCCCCAACTTGGGGTTCGCTCCCGACAACGTAGGGCGTCTAGCGCTTCTCAATCGGTGAACCCTCGGTGATCCTAGATTCCGTTTTACTCAGAGAGTGTCTGCGGAGTTCTGAACGATTTTACCGAATTTTTTGCCTTCGCCATTTGGGTCGCTGCCGCCCCAACGGAGGCCGATCAGCGCTTCTGCAAGTCGGTGAAACCTCGGCGGCGTCTTATCCGTTTTTTGCTGGTGTCTGGAAGTTCTGGGACGGTTTTATCGACTTTTTTGCCTTCCCCAACTTCGGGTCGCTCCGCCCACAACATACGCCTCGCGCTCTCAACGGTGTCTGCAATGTTCTGGAACCGTTCTAGGAATTTTTTCTTCAAATTTGGCTCCCCCAACTTGGGGTCGCTCCGCCCACAACGTAGGCGTCACGCTTCTCAATCGGTGAACCCTCGGTGATCTAATCCGTTTTTGCTGGTGTCTGGGAAGATCTGGAACGGTATTTACTAGATTTTTTTCGCTCTCCAACTTGGGTAGTCCGCCCCACAAGCGGCAGGGATCGCGCGCTTCTCAACTTGATGGACCCCTCGGCTGATTCTTGAACTATTCTTATAAATGGCGTGCTCATGTCTCGAGAAACCCGTTCTAAGAATGGTTTTCTTCAAATTCGCGCCTCCCCCAACTTGGGTGCCGTCCGCCCACCAACGTAGGCGTCCACGCTTCTCAATCGGTGAACCCTCGGTGATCTAATCCGTTTTTACTGGTGTCTGGGAAGTTCTGGAACGATTTTACCGAATTTTTTGCCTTCCGCCAATTTGGGGTCGCTCCGCCCACAACGGAGGGATCGCGCTTCTCAATCGGTGAACTCTCGGTGGTCTAATCCGTTTTTGCTGGTGTCTGGAAGTTCTGGGACGGTTTTATCGACTTTTTTGCCTTCCCCAACTTGGGGTCGCTCCGCCCACAACATATGCCTCGCGCTTCTCAACTGATGACCCCTCGCTGATCTTGAACTATTTTTCCCGGTGTCTGGAGTGTTCTGGAACCGTTCTAAGAATTTTTTCTTCAAATTTGGCTCCCCCAACTTGGGGGTCGCTCCGCCCACAACGTAGGCGTCACGCTTCTCAATCGGTGAACCCTCGGTGATCTAATCCGTTTTTGCTGGTGTCTGGGAAGTTCTGGAACGATTTTACCGAATTTTTTGCCTTCCGCCAATTTGGGGTCGCTCCGCCCACAACGGAGGGATCGCGCTTCTCAATCGGTGAACTCTCGGCGGTCTTATCCGTTTTTGCTGGGTGTCTGGAAGTTCTGGGACGGTTTTATCGACTTTTTTGCCTTCCCCAACTTGGGGTCGCTCCGCCCACAACATACGCCTCGCGCTTACTCACGGTGTCTGCAATGTTCTGGAACCGTTCTAGGAATTTTTTCTTCAAATTTGGCTCCCCCAACTTGGGGTCGCTCCGCCCACAACGTAGGCGTCACGCTTCTCAATCGGTGAACCCTCGGTGATCTAATCCGTTTTTGCTGGTGTCTGGGAAGATCTGGAACGGTATTACTGATTTTTTTCGGCTCCTCCCAACTTGGGGTAGCTCCGCCCACAACGGAGGGATCGCGCTTCTCAACTGATGACCCCTCGCTGATTTTGAACTATTCTTTATCGGTGTCTGCAGTGTTCTGGAACCGTTCTAAGAATTTTTTCTTCAAATTTGGCTCCCCCAACTTGGGGTCGCTCCGCCCACAACGTAGGCGTCACGCTTCTCAATCGGTGAACCCTCGGTGATCTAATCCGTTTTTGCTGGTGTCTGGGAAGTTCTGGAACGGTTTTACCGAATTTTTTGCCTTCCGCCAATTTGGGGTCGCTCCGCCCACAACGGAGGGATCGCGCTTCTCAATCGGTGAACTCTCTCGGTGGTCTAATCCGTTTTTGCTGGTGTCTGGAAGTTCTGGGACGGTTGTTTTGTCGACTTTTTTGCCTTCCCCAACTTGGGGTCGCTCCGCCCACAACATACGCCTCGCGCTTCTCAACTGATGACCCCTCGCTGATTTTGAACTATTCTTTATCGGTGTCTGCAGTGTTCTGGAACCGTTCTAAGAATTTTTTCTTCAAATTTGGCTCCCCCAACTTGGGGTCGCTCCGCCCACAACGTAGGCGTCACGCTTCTCAATCGGTGAACCCTCGGTGATCTAATCCGTTTTTGCTGGTGTCTGGGAAGTTCTGGAACGGTTTTATCGACTTTTTTGCCTTCCCCAACTTGGGGTCGCTCCGCCCACAACGTAGGCGTCGCGCTTCTCAATCGGTGAACCCTCGGTGATCTAATCCGTTTTTGCTGGTGTCTGGGAAGATCTGGAACGGTATTACTGATTTTTTTCGGCTCCCCCCAACTTGGGGTCGCTCCGCCCACAACGTAGGCGTCACGCTTCTCAATCGGTGAACCCTCGGTGATCTAATTCGTTTTTGCTGGTGTCTGGAAGTTCTGGACGGTTTTATCGACTTTTTTGCCTTCCCCAACTTGGGGTCGCTCCGCCCACAACGTAGGCGTCGCGCTTCTCAATCGGTGAACCCTCGGTGATCTAATCCGTTTTTGCTGGTGTCTGGGAAGATCTGGAACGGTATTACTGATTTTTTTTGCCTTCCCCCAACTTGGGGTCGCTCCGCCCACAACGGAGGCGTCGCGCTTCTCAAGCCTGGGCGACTTAAATCTCCGTTTGGCCCTGTGATTCTAGCAGCCTCGCCCGAGCGGTCCCAGCCGACGTCGCCCTGTCGGTGGTTCCCTCAGGTTCAGGGGAATGAGGCCCATAACTGTTACTGTTTTCGGCGAGAAGAAGTTTAACCACGCGTAGCTCGCCAGGCTCTGACGTGGCACCCTCCGCATTGGTTTTTGGAACAGTTCAAAACCGTTCACCCCCACGCCACGATGAGGCTGCGGATAGGATTTGTATGGGAGAGTAAGTCAAAAGGACGCCAATATTTGCTGAATGCTGCTGTATTCTTCTAGGGATGGGTGTATTTCCTAGATACTACCTGCTTTTCCTGTCTGGCCCTTGCTATTGCTCTTTTACTTATTAATGTTATTTTCACTTTTGCTTTAGACTGTTTTTGATCCTTTGTTTCTGCTTGTGTTCTATTAGTGCTTCGGTTTTTTGTTGTGACTTTTCTTTCCCACATATTTCGGTTGCTGCATTAAGTCCCCTCGTCTTTCTTCCTTTCTCTTTGACACTTTCCTTTTTCCTCTGCCGCTAGAGGGTTGTTTAGTAGTAGAGCTCAAGATTACATTTCCTTTCACCTATTTTTCGGCATAGGAGTCAATATGAGGTCTTCCCATTATTCGACTGGCTGAGTTTATTTCCAAGATGCAGTAAAAAGAGTCAGGGCATGGCCATTGATTACCTATATTCAACGTATGGATGATATTTTTGGTTCTCTTGTCCTTATGACTCACCTCCCAAAGGTTTTGCTTTCTAGAAACAATTTGGAATGTTATATGCAAATGCTTCAGAGGTTGAACTGAGAGAGAGAGATCGCGCAAAGTCCCGCTCAGTCCTTGTCGCTTGTGCTGTTCAGCTATGTTTGCTGATCAGTTACTAACTATTTCCCATATTACCATGCATGCTCCTAATTTATGAATCTTTGTCCTGTGGCTATTCTGGCTAATTTATCCAAAAAAGAGGACCCTCCCCAGTGGCGCAGTACCTATTTCCTTCACTTTTTGTTGTCAAACGGATGTTTTTTCTCGCTTTGTTTTGTTTCATTTCGCATTCTCCGTGATATCTTGATGGGGTGCAATTTTGGAGTCCTTACAGATTACCTTACAATTGCGTGCAAAAAAAGGAATCGTCCTGAAGTGAATTCCTGCGGATTGTTTATCCATTCTCTTAATATGATGTCTATGTATGTTGTTTTATACCGATAGTTGAACATCGGCCCCACTTTTTCATAGTTTTCACCTATGCATATAATAAAGCAGACCGATGGGAATGTAACGGACAAATGCAAACGCCGGCACACATAGCGAAAATGCCGCGAGGCCCGCCTCTCCTCCGGCCTCCCCAGCACACTAGAGACGGGAAAAGAAGGAGATCAAGGTCAGAAAGGGTTAATCGGCAAAAATGTGTGGCAAACATGTTGTGGGCGGTGCCAGCCCGAGGTGGGCGGAGACAGACAAAAGGTCTGTAAAACGGTTCCAGAGCACTCTAGGGACCGGAAAAAGTAGATCAAGGTCAGCAAAGCGTCACCTGAAAAATGTGGGGGTGCTAAGTGGTTTGGACGAGTTTTCCGATCCGAGAGAACGGCTGCACAGGCTCGGTGAAGGTGGTAATTATGGCCCCAGAAACAATATGACAGCTGGCGGGCGCCATCCGACCGCCTCCTGCAGAACACTGACAAGCATCCGAAGCGTAGGTGACTCTGAGGGTTCTCCCCGACGCTCCTTCTCTGCGACCGGGCGCGGCTTCTCCATGCGCTTCTTCGTTCAGCGAGCTCAAGTACCCGCGTAGTGCTAAGCCCTCCCCGGAATCTGTAGACCTAGTCAACGCTCTATATCCGATGCTGTCACGATCACACCCTAATGATTTTAATACCTATCACCATGACGTAATAGATTTCTATATTTTATTGCTTTACTCCACTGTTACTGCTCCAAAAACTGGGAAAAGTTTGCGTTGAATTCCTGCCTATAGATGTTACTTGGAGTTCCATCACGAATATGACATCCATTTTAGCACTGGCGCCATTCGGCTCCGATGGGCGCTCATTTGGCGCCGCCATCTGTTCCATTAAAATCGATGCAAACGTGCATAATATGGTTCAGTGATACCCGGATCTCTAAAACGACGTCCATTTTTCGACACTAGCAAAACTTAATAGTCTGCTGAGGCTGTACCTGGAAGGAGGAGTGGTTCCTTTTCCACGAGGCTCCGGCTTAGCAGAGTGCGTATGATTATAGTACCCTACATCGGCGTCCTCGCCAAAAATGAATGTCGTAATCGTGATCAGGATGTCAAATGCCCTCCGTACACAAGCTTTCATCGACCTTGGTGAAGGAGGTGGTCGCATCAAGTAGACGCCAAATGGAGCTAGCTTCAGAAACGAGCGTAATATTCGTAATTAGAATGTCGCATGACCCCGCATACCACTTCTTATAGATTTCCATGAGATAGCTGGTGGCGCCAAATTGGCGCTCACTGGCACTGAATGGCGCTAGCGCTAGGAGTGAATATCACATTCGTGACTAGGGCACTGAATAACCACTGTGGGCGGAACTTCTTCGAGTTTTTGGAGTAATAGTAGTAATATTTGCTACTATAGCCATCCATTTAGCAGTGGTGAGAGGAGCAACGAAGTGCACAGTTTAGCGGAACGCTCGCGTTAGGCTATCTTGCTCTATCATAGACGATCGAGTAGATCGATTTAGCAAGACTTCAGCCAGTAGTGACAACGTTGCTAAATGCGGATACCGACTGATAGCGACCCGGCTGGTGACGGTGACAAAACTGTATAATTGCACTTACAGTAACCCCTCGTCCATTCCGGGCAGTTGGATGTTAGGGCGCGTCGTCAACGGGCGCGCAGCGTCGTGCCAGGAACTATTTACTTTTTTCCAGCAGCCTAATAATGCGTCATTTTTTTCCAACTTTTCACTGTTTTGGCTACTTTTTCCCAGATTAGCAGCTCCTTATCTTCACAAGGTGGAAAAAATGACTAAATTAGCCTGGAAAAGCAAATAGTTCCTGGCACGCGCTGCGGCCCGTTGACGACCGCCCTAATCATCTGCCCGGATGACGAGGTTATCTGTTTTAACAACCAAGCTATTACCTTTTCTTTTGTCAATGAACATATCCCATCTGTACTCCTCGTCAGGTTTCGCACGTATCTGAGCTATTGCCATCTCCAAGAACTTGAGAGGCTCTTCGGGTCGATTGTAAATCAAAAGCCACTCATGAGGACCTGGAATCACTGTTCAGTTGGCATGTTACTCGAGTTGTGTGGACTCAATGCGAGATCACGTGGTACTTCTACATTTTATTTCAGATGAAATTCTTTATCTTCATCCCACCCACTGTATAAGAATGCAATATAGAATGCAGTGCTTATAGGAAATCAAAATAACTTTTTTCCTCTTACGAAGCCTATGCCTCCGTGACTGCGCGATGCAACTCGCACTTTCCTCGGCGATCTGGGCAGCCCTTATCGCGAAAAGTTAAGACCAGAACCGTTGTTCAGACTTCGCGATGGAGCGATTGCGTCGCTTGAGTCGAACGACCGAATCGCCTGACTCAGGCGATCCAATCGCTTGAGTCGTACGACCGCTTGAGCGGTGCAGAAGTGCGTAATAGCAGAATACAAATCCGAAATATGCAGACAAAAAACATGTGATTGTGATTTATGCAGTGAGAGTGATGGTTAAGTATGGGGATGTGGGTTAGTCAAGGCATGTGCCATGGGTCTCATGGATCTTCGTGGTAGGACGCATACGTATGTATCGATTCGTGCTCTTCTCCTCGCAGAGCGGAATCCGGAAGCGGATCAGATTAATAAAAAACGAAGAGAACATGCACATCAATAGACAGTAACCCCTTGCGCAAAAAGATGAAACAATAACTTCGATTTCAAGAAGAAAGCGGAATATGCCGCAATGCGCAGGACACGCCGAAATGCACAAATTCCGCTGCGGAGAAAAGCGATCGATACCTACGTATGCGTCCTCACCGATCAATACCCCCATGCACATCCTTGACTACCCACATCCACATCCTTAACCATCACTCTCCTCATAAATCAACAGTCTGCATATCTTCCGCAGCGATTTGTATTCTAGCTATTATCGCACTTTGCTTGCACCGCTCAAGCGTGGTCGTACGACTCAAGCCGATTTTTTGGGCATCGCCTGGATGTTCAATGGGGCGAATTCGGTCGGTTCCGACTCAAGCGACGCAATCGCTCCATCGCGAAGTCTGAACGCGGTCTTATGTCGACCGCTACAAGGTTCATCTTCAAGGCTGAAATTTCCAGAACGAAATTTGTCGGACCACCATTGCCCTCACGGTGCCTTTCTCCAAAAACTGTGGGGCGCCCGACACGTGTGGTAATTTTTCGAGCTGTCTCGACTGCGGATTGACCCAATTTGTAGTTGAAGAACAATATCGTCCGAAGTTGCTCTTTTGACATGCTTGAAAAACTCTTGAAAAAAGGGGTCACCCAAGCAATGGTGAAACGGCAATTATATCATCAGAGATACGCGCAAAGAATTACATTCATGGATGAATTGTGTACTTGTGGGCGGAACTTCTTCGAGTTTTTGGAGTAATAAGTAGTAATATTTGCTACTATAGCCATCCATTTAGCAGTGGTGAGAGGAGCAACGAAGTGCACAGTTTAGCGGAACGCTCGCGTTAGGCTATCTTGCTCTATCATAGACGATCGAGTAGATCGATTTAGCAAGACTTCAGCCAGTAGTGACAACGTTGCTAAATGCGGATACCGACTGATAGCGACCCGGCTGGTGACGGTGACAAAACTGTATATTGCACTACAGGTACCCTCGTCAGTTGATTAGGGCGGTCGTCAACGGGCCGCAGCGCGTGCCAGGAACTGCTTTTTCCAGGCTAATTTAGTCATTTTTTCCAACTTTTCACTGTTTTGGCTACTTTTTCCCAGATTAGCAGCTCCTTATCTTCACAAGGTGGAAAAAATGACTAAATTAGCCTGGAAAAAGCAAATAGTTCCTGGCACGCGCTGCGGCCCGTTGACGACCGCCCTAATCAACTGCCCGGATGACGAGGTTATCTGTTTTAACAACCAAGCTATTACCTTTTCTTTTGTCAATGAACATATCCCATCTGTACTCCTCGTCAGGTTTCGCACGTATCTGAGCTATTGCCATTTCCAAGAACTTGAGAGGCTCTTCGGGACGATTGTAAATCAAGCCACTCATGAGACCCTGAATCACTGTAGTTGGCCATGTTGACTGAGTTGTGTGACTCAATGCGAGCTCACTGGTGCTTCCACATTTTATTTCAGATGAAATTCTTTATCTTCATCCGACCTACTGTATAAGAATGCAATATAGAATGCAGTGCTTATAGGAAATCAATTTTTTCCCTAGAGGCATGCTCCGTGACTGGATGCACTCGCACTTCTTCCGGCGATCAGGCGCCTTAAATGCCCAAAAGTTAACAGGTGTACACATCCGCCCAGCGCAAATGGGCACGTACTCAACAATTATTACAAATTACCCCAGTTTTGGGGTGAACAAGCCGGATCTTGATCGACTTTTTTCTACGGGGGCGAATTTGGCTTAAAGTTGGGTTCTAGGGGTAATTCGACCTCCTAAACACGAATATCGCATCCGCTCCTCCTGAAACCGCCTGGCGCCCGCGCCACAGGCGCCAGTGATTTGGGGCATTTTGGCGCCGGCGCCCGTAGCGCGGACGCGGAGCGGTTTCAAGCCGGGGGAATGTGATATTCGTGATTAGGAGGTCAAACTACCTCAGGGTACAGTTCAGCGGATTTCGTGATCTAGGGTATTTTTGGCGCGGTGCTGAGGGGCCCGGGGGCGGGGGCGCAGGCGGTTTGGAGGAGCGGATGTGATATTGTGTTCAGCAGGTCGAATTAACCCAGAAACCAACTTTACCAAATCACCCGCTAGAAAAGTCGATCATAATCCGGGCCCGTTTTGGCGAAATTCTGGGTAGCAATAGTTGAATAGTGCCCGCCAAGATGTGACGAAGGAAAGGTGCGTTGTTCCCTACTGTTGACAGCATTCTCTGCCCTGCCCGTTCATTATTCCCGAGCTGCTGACAGCACGACTAAACGAGAATGTAGGCCACAGAGGACTTGTACTAAGCAGAAGATATGTTAGTTTGTCCGGAATATCTCTAGCGTTTTTGGGCTGTTTCACATGTAGCGCACCGTAACTTTTTTATATACTCATAGGATTTAATGTTTGAAATAGCATCCATTCGAATCAGCCGACTTTTGCACCCCCCCCCCCCCCACCCCTATGTTAAAGCAGTCGAGAAATCCATCAAAGTAAAAAACTGGGTGGTCGAAAATTCACGAAATCCACTAAGGCTTTTTTGCCTGGTCCTGATTGATGAAGTATTTTCCAGCAAGGGAGTTCTGAAAATGTTAGAAAAGGTGATAGTCGATTGGCGAAAGGTCTGGAAAACCTATGGCGGTAGTAGACTTATATCCAATTCGTTCGATTTATGGTATGTGATTTGTGGAAGTGCGGGCGAGACGTTGATGCAGAGAATCGGACCCTTCTGTTGGACAAGTGGCTGGGTGGAGCTTGACGCGATTTCAGTACATGTTCGTCGATTTCTCCACAGTATTTTGCTGTGATGGTTTGGCTCGTAACAAAAGTTATAGTGGATACACAAGCCTGTGGACTACCACCTGTGCCATACCTTTTTGTCGTGGTATTCGGCTTCGAAATTGAGCTCAAGGGGTCAGCCGCATCAAATCACTGTCCGAACGTCTCCTGTTATCATACATGATCTCATTTTCATCACACGTGACAATTCGGTCCAAAAGCGGGTCGTTTCTGTTGTGCAAAAGCAGTGAAGAAGAAACCTCGAGACGTGCCAATTTCTGCCGGTCACTCAAATTGTGGGGCACCACTTGTCGAGTTTTTTCACCTTCCCAATGCTTTTCAGACCATCCGCAACAGTGGATTTGCCAACGCCTAGCTTTTCTGCAATCTCTCGAACTGTTTGGGATGGGTCAGCCTCCACAAACGCCTTCAAATCTCGTCGTATTGCTTTAGGTCGACCGCTACAAGGTTATTTTCAGGCTGAAATCTCCAGAAAAAAATTTGTCGAACCATTGTCGCACGGTGCTTTCTCCAACACTATTGGGCCCCCACACCTGGTTAATTTGTCGAGCTGTCTCGACTGCGGATTGACCCAATTGTAGTTGAAGAACAATATCGTCCGAAGTTGCTCTTTCTGACATGCTTGAAACTCTTGAAAAAAGGGTATCAAGCAATGGTGAAACGGCAATTATACCATCAGATAGCGCAAAGAATTCTCTTCAGGATGTACTACTGAGACGCAAGGGAGAATGAGTTTTTAATCAGCAATGAATGTACAAAAATAGTAACACAAAACGCTGAGAACTTTCCGGACAACCTAATATAAGCTGGGATCGTTTGCAGCAACCATATCAACCACAAGACTACTGTACGGTAATCTCGTCCAATCGCACCAATTGCCCGCACTCCACTCGCCCAGGAGCGTTTCACTTGGGCACTGGCAACGGTTTTCTTCCTGTTTCCATACCACAGACTTTTTCGGCATTTTGGCATCCCTTGAGCTCCACTAACAACTTACTCGGTCAGAACCTCGTTGGTTCTTCATATGCTCGTTCACATGAGTGACTTCCCGAGATCAACACCTGAAGGATCATTCACCTTCCAAGGTCTATTATTCGAGCTATTGCTCATGCTTCCTTAAATCAGCAAATTTCCAATTTACCACACAGGAGATCTTCAGTAGACCTTACCATACAAAGGAGCGAAAAGCAGAACATCACTGAAGGTGGCTGCAAAAGCTATCTTGAGCGCTAGCGTGGCGTTCTATTTCTTACACACCTTTGGTGGACAGCATGACCTTTCTTAGACAGCATGAACTTGCAAAACGAGTCAGTGAAAGTGCAAAGTGCTCCCCAAAGTGGAACAGCGCCTAAATTTTAAAGGTGTTCACATAATAGGAAGCTTTTCAGGTATGTTTGGATAACGCCGGACGGAGAAGCCATTCGAAGACGCATCTCTCGCTTCGGAAATTAGTAAAGTGAGCGATATTGTTGAGACCGACATCATGGCTCCACATTATTTGGTGAATTGCCTAAACCTTTCAATCTTCACTAGTTTGTATATTTGCTTGCTTTTTCATTCTTCACAACACTATGTCATGCTTTGTACTTTGCACTATTGAAATGAAAAACAATGGAAAAAGTGTTGAATATTGAAAAGAAAACAGGTAAAGAGAAGCTGGAGATACGGTAGAATTGGAGCGCGCTTGTAACTGTAGAGCGTTACAGCGCGTTACGGCGCGTAATCGCGCGTTACAGAACTGTGCAGCAGGCTACGGCGCGTTACAGCGCAGCGAGTCTGAACGCTGCCTTGTATGCGAGGGATTGATAAACAAGTTCGATGATATTAAATAAAAATAATTAAGTTCAAACCAAAAGTTCTCTTTTTTGTTTCCTGCTTCGAAATAAATGTGAATAGGGAACGATTAGTAGGTTCATCAATATGTTTGTAAATGTATGACCTCGAACAGCTGAGGAATGGAATGTTCCTGGAGATAGTATTTAGCTTCACTTCCCATTTCTTTATCGTTGCTCAGGACCTGAAACTCCGCGGAAACATTGTTATTTCATTCAACAGAAAACTCGAAAAGTGGAATCAAGAGAGCCGCAACCAAGCATCACGCCGCGGAAAAAAGAGGATATCCATAGGACCCCTCACCACTTACCAGAAAGGTCGTTCAGGGCGTGCCCCGCTTTTTTCAAAATGGTTTTTTGCATTTTGTAGGGGCTTGAACATAGACCACAGAAGTGGGGTTCATTTTCGCTGAGCGGCCCCAGGAACGCCAAAAAAGGAGCGAAAAGTACGTCTATGTACCCCCATATGAGGGACGTTAAGCGCTATACTGGCGCCAAATTGCGTCGACGTCGAAAATAAGTGTCAAAATCGTAATCAGGACCATCGATTACCCTTATGGACGAACTTCCAGCCCAAAATTTTTTTCAATTCTTTCGCGTTGTGGACAGGGAGGCCAAAAAAAGACATTTCGACCGAGTCACATATCAGCAAAGTTTTCGCAGCCCAGACAGAGGACGTGGATACGAGTACCAGGGCGGAAGATACCCAAGATGTTCCTCGATAAGCAGGAGCTGGCTCTCGCCCATCACCTTCATGTACACCAAAATATGAAGTCATCTCCAGTCGCAGCCTGACTGGAGAAGACCTTTAAAATTCATGTCACCTCCA
>MU912368.1:1799-29069 GCA_036418165.1 Cooperia oncophora
AATCAAATATTCACAAAGAACAGAAACATAGAACAGGCAGAGTAACTGGCCCCTCTTCATATAAACCGCTCTAGGCGCACGCCCGATGGCTCGTGGTATGCATGGGGTAGGGCTTGTCACTGCGATATTAGCACTGAGACGCTCACCCTCACGACAGGTGCATACAATGAGCATAAACATCCCTTTGAACATCAGCAGAAAGAAATGGAATTTCACTAGAGCTAGCGCACATTACTAATGGGTAAATACAGAATTGAACTGTGTAGAGCGTGAGAGCGGGAGAAGAAAGCACGACCAGGGCATGTGGGGGGCCATAGCAGAGGGGGTACATACCTAAATTTGGGGAATCCCTTACTTTGAGGTCAATTGCCCGCTTCACACTCCTGTACTCTCCCGCCCTTAGTCAATGGTCTCGCCACGAAACTCGTAGTTCCGATGTTTGATCGGGGTGCCTCCCCCCACCCCCTCACCCACTCAATGGCAAATTATTGGGAAATTTGGTAAGGTTCTCATACAGCTTACAGGCAAGAAGGAAGATTTTAACAAGCACAATTCAGCAGCTTGTAAGTGACATCCGCGATAACGGGATGGGCGGAGACTCACAATTAGTGTGTCTCTATTAGTGCGCCCAAACTAATAAGACAAAGGGTGTGGGCCCGAAAGATGGCGCAATGGTCATGAGCCGTCGCCCAATTTCTCTGCTTGTTCGATTATCACAAGATGGGTATTCAACGATCCCAGGTGACCCAACAGTACTAGGTTCAAATGAGCGGCCAGATAGTAAGAGCTGCCAGCCCGTTCTCTACCAATTGTTGAACCGGGTGAGCGACGAAAATCGGTGGAAAACGATACTGACATGATATGGTCTTGTCGCATCTGGAAGAAAAAAAGCAAACGAGGTGGCGTCGTGCTGAAACCATCCCCCGACACGCCCAATCATCATGATTTGAAACAGGAGTCAAAAGAAACTGAAGTTGAACATGTTCGAAGTGACGCTTCTATTACCGCGTACACTGATCAGGTTCTGCGAACTGGTGTTTTTCAGCGAATTCTCGTAAGCAATCCAAATGTCACGATGATGACTGAAGAACTCAGAAGGTGTCAACGATCTCAACTCATCTCTGAACGGAGGCTGAATATAGTATTTCGATCACTGAAAATAAAATAAAAGCAATGATCACTCAATTTTCTCGCTAGCTGTTGCTTGCTTGCCTGCGGCCAATATCGGCGCTACCACACATCTGAAGAGCACAGTCCGCACGACTCATGCAGCGTTCGGAGTTTGCGATGACATCGGCGCTTTGTAGCGCACTTTAATGCGCGTAGAAGTGCGACGACGTGCTGCAACGCGCTGTAATGCTCTATTTTCGCTCCAGTCCTATAGAAACCAATAAGGTAGCAATCAGACTTCGAGACCGCGTCGCCTAGCGGCGCGATCAATCGAGGCAGCGGCCGGTTCTGTGGCGCGACTGATCGACCAAGCTCCAATGCAAAAATCAACTGGACGGATGCTTATTTACAGCCATTTTCGAATTTCTCTCTGCTTGCTTCTCAATAGTTTCTTCCGCCTCCTGGCACTATTATTTCTAATCTATTTCTATTGTTTGTCAGTTATTATGCTTTTTAAACTTCTTATCCCTGAGCCAGAGTAGGCTTGGCATTCGAACATGGCACGGAATCAGGGTACAGCATCGTTGTGTCAAACCCATGGGGGGGGTCGTACTTTTGCTCTGGGGAGGGGGGTCGTATTTGTAAGACAAATTTATTTTGATAGTTGATTTTTTCTTGTGGAAAAGGGGGGGTCGTATTAATTTTTTATATGCACTATATGCATTTTGTACGCCCGTGGGATATACGTTGCATAGTATACCCCCCGCTCGACAACTTTTTCGCCGACTATATATACATACGCTCGTTCGTCGGCGCGGCGAAGAAGCCGTGGAAGAGGAGGAGGGGGGGTCGTGCCTGGACCTCATTCGGGGGGGGGTCGTACTCACACCGACATTTCGCACATCCCCATGCTGTACCCTGCACGGAATGGGTTACTCGTGGAATATTCCAGTCTGGGACAACTGTCATCTTGTTCTGTGTTGGACAGAGAGACGACCAACAACTTTGTCAGGATGAAAATATTTCACCATAACAGCCACCTTCAGGTTCAGCTGAAGCACGCAGCCACGCCTCCCTGATCTCAGAGATTTCGAGTATACCTTAGATGTAGTGGAATTTTTCAGATGCATTGAAATTTTTGGATGAACGGCGGTTCTGCGCGCAACGTTTTCTTGTTTTCGAGTGTTTTCAGGTTCCCTGCAGTTTTGGTTATCTTTTTGATTCTCATCAATCATATTGTGTTTAGCTTGGTCGGCAGCTCAGCAGTTCAGTAGAAACCTTTACCTGTACGGTAAGTAGTTTTTCTTTGTTCCTATTTTCTAATAGTGTTGTGCCTTGGTTATGATTAAGTTTCCTATGTTTTCTTTACCATTATATGCTCACAACACAATTAGAAAATAGGAACAAGAGAAAACTACTTACCGTGCAGGTGAAGGTTTCTACTGAACTGCTGAACTGCCGACCAAGCTAAACACAATATGATTGATGAGAATCAAAAAGATAACCAAAACTGCAGGGAACCTGAAAACCCACCTCGAAAACGAAGGAAAGTTGCGCGCAGAACGGCCGTTCATCCAAAAAATTCAATGCATCTGAAAAATTTCACTATGTCAAAGGTAAAAAGCATAATAACTGACAAACAATAGAAACAGATTAGAAATAATAGTGCCAGGAGGAGGAAGAAACAATCGCAAGCGGGAGGAGAAAGAAGCAAAAAGTAACCGAAAATGGCTGTGAAATTAGCATCCGTCCAGTTGATTTTTGCATTGGAGCGCGATCGAATCAGTCGCGCCACAAACCGGCCGCTACCACCAGCAACTCGATCAATCGCGCCGTTAGGCGACGCGATCGCGAAGTCTGAACGCTGCCTAAGGGCATACAGGAATAGATCGACGACGCCTGCCCGCTCTAGGGCCCAGTGCGGATCGACCGCGGACTACGCGATTAGGCAACACGTGCACTCCATTTCCCCACACTCTCTCAAGCAGGGCACGCCATTGCGTTGTGATCATTTCCTGAAAAATACGACCCCCCCTAATTCCATCTTCAAGTACGACCCCCCTCCCCATGTTACCTCTTCCCTAGATTTTTCCAACCTCCTACCACTTTGTCTATTTTTTTCCAAAAATTTCTGGTTTTTTTACAAAATTTTGCTGTCGAGCGGGGGGGGGGAGGTCGCAGTACCTACGTACGTCCCAAGCACGTCCAGCACTCTGGCGCTGGTGTAGCATACTGAGTACGAGGAAGGGGCGATGATAGGAGCTACGATCACCGCCCACAAGGGCACCATGAATTTATAAACAATGGAAAGGACTTACGACTGACGATGAATAAACAGACGAAAGTACACATTCCCGGACTTTTCTGATTGCAGGAGCACATTTGCTTGCAATTGGGAAGCCCTATCTAGAAGTTACACCTTCCAAACACCTGCGTGAAAGCCCCATGCATGGCGCATTGCAGAGGTGATGCCAATGGCCCATTTCCTGATACCCTTTGCGAAAACATGTGTTTTAGAAGCATACCAAAGTCTTCAAGCCAACTGGAGGTTTCATGGCCTCGGAGGGGCTGATTTTTCGTGTCGTGGGGGTGGTCACGAAATGATCACAACGGGGAATTTTTTCGAATAGCAGGCCTAGGAAGAAAATTAAAGCCTTGCTGGAAAGTAGAAATCTTTTCAAGCTTCCGGCACATTTCTTTTTTTTACGCCGTGTATGAAGCTTGCCATGGACGTCCAAAGCGTAGCGACTCGCGGTTCGCAAAAATGATCACAGACGGATCACAACGATGATCACAACGGGGAAAATCTCTGGAATCGGAATGTTTTTGAAATCACTTAATTCAGTTGACAAAAGCCAACTTAGCTCTACTCATTCCCACTTACCCCTCTCCGATAGCTTCACTTTCAACGAAGTTATGGGTGTTCAAATGAGGGGTACTTTTCACGTGTTTGGCTTGAAATTGGCTCCAGGCCGTTTATAAAATAGGCGGCACCAATTAGCTCGTTGCACGCGCGCTGACGGGAACATCCAAAATTCAAAAGTAATTCATAGTGGTTCCGTGGCTGGGTTTTCCTATCGTATTTATTGTTTCTGCCGAGTATGTTGAGTTTTCATTTTGTAGAGCTCAGTAAAATCTTTCTTCAATTTCTACGGTTTCATAGGTAGCTTTTGCAATGGATTCTTTTCTAGATTTTGCGGATTAGTGGATTGGGATTTATCTAGACCAGATGAGGAGGGTTGGTGGGCGAAGTCTTGAAGTTTTTTTGTGAGGAAGGAGGAAAAAATTCAGCAATATTTTTTTAGTTCTTGGACTAGGAATAGTTCGATAGTGCCTAGCTCTATTTATTGTCATCTACATCGTCCCTTTTGAGCTTCTTTTCACTTGTACCGTGTATCACCGCTCTCTCCACTTCAACATGGGCCATGCGTTTACGACCCCCCCCCTCCATCGCGGGCAAATACGACCCCCCTGTTGTGATGATCACAAAGATGGCGTGCCCTGCTCTCGCCCATTTCGGGTGTGTCTCCTCCTCTTGCTCTGCCCACCCAATGCTAAACTTATTTCGCCTTTTCCCGTCTCCGAGCTGCTCTGAAGCCAAATTACGGCTTTTTTTCAAGTCACGAGCAGTACCTATCATTTCCCATCTGCGTTCACGTCTATAGGGCTCGACGCTTCTGTTTCAGGAGTAGCGTCGTTCGCATCACAGAAAGGTCTGCAATAGCTGCTCAGCAGGGAGAAGCTTCAACTTCCCATAGATTCTTGACTGGGGACTTAGGTATATTGTAAGAACCCGGACTGGCTGATACAAATTTTGAGACCAAAACTACAACCTGCGCCTCGCAAAAAGCTACGGGCGGCAAAAGCGAGCCGGAAATGCATTGGAGGCTATCATCAAGGTTGACCCCTATGACAGCGTTCAATACCTTCGCGACCAGGCAGCGGCGGATGCGCGAGTCGACGCGATCGCCCGCTGCTGTCGCGAGAGTGATGAACGCTGCCTTGTGCGAAGTAGGTCCTTCTTGTATATAATGCTGGGATAATATATTTATTTATTTATTTATTTATTTATCATGCACGCATAGGTGCGCTAAGCATACAAGCGATAGGCTTAGAGTAATAGAACAACCAAAAATACGATTACCATAAAAAAATTTCGGTAACACAAAGCAACCGAGGAAAGACTTCACTAAACTACTGGATTCAGGAATCCTGAATGCTTAGCAAGGTCATCAGATCGACCTTCTTTAGTCTCTTTCTGAACGTGTAGGTGTTAGGCGCCTCTAGCAGATCTGATGCGACAGTAAATTGTATTATATCTCTCCACGGAAAAAAAAAAAAAAAACAAAAAAACAGTGAGTTGAAAACTCTGGTTCGGTGGCCATTGCACAGTTTAGGACATTGTAAGGACAACGAGGAGGTGCGACCATTTGTCGGTCTGAACACCCAGTATTTACTGGGTTTCAGCCTAAGCTCTCCTTTCAGTATCTTGAAACAAAACATAATATCATTGAACACCCTTCTATACATCAATGATTTGAGGTTGAAAATGTGTAGGCGCTCCTGATAGCTAGGCATACTATGCGGATACTCAGGATCGGGAAAACAACGATACATCAAAACTCTCGTAAAAGTTTGCTGCACCTTTTCAATTTTCACCTGGAGCTTCTTAGTATGAGGGCTCCATATTTGCGAACCGTATTCGAGAATGGGTATGACGTATGCTTTATAAAGCTTCAGTAAAACTGAAGAGTCGTTTTCTCGAATATTTCTCAGGATTGCAAAGAGGGTCACGAGAGCTTTGCGAACAATAGTATCTATGTGATGCGAGAAATCCAAAGTGGAATTTACGAGCATCCCAAGATCGCGAACTTCTCTCGAAACACTTATGGGGATGCCGTCGACGGTGTACGGTACAACTATTGCTTTTCCTATGTGAAGTACAGAAGTTTTCATAAAATTGACTGGTATACCCCAAGCAGTAGCCCACCCCATCATGTTACATATAGATTGGGTTAACGCTCGGTGAACGCAGTCATGGTTATAATTGTCATAGACACCATATATTTTGATGTCATCGGCGTACATTTTAACGCTGACCAATGGGTGAGTGTTTAGGCAGGCTGGAAGGTCGTAGGTGTACATCAGAAACAGCAAAGGAGACAAGACACCACCCTGTGGAACTCCACTAGTGCAGGGGAAACTCTGTGAAAAAGTATCACCCACTTTGACAAACATGTGTCTATTCTTCAGATAACAGCTGATCCAGCTAAGGATGGGGCCTTCGATACCCAATTGCCACAACTTGTATTGGAGCTTTTCATGATTTACTTTATCGAACGCTTTGGACAAGTCGAAATAAATAACGTCCACACCCTTCCCCTTGTTAATAGCTAAATTCCAATCGAACAGACAGTCTGCCATAAGGGTACCTGTGGAAGCACCACTAATAACTAATAATAAATATATATATATATATATATTGATATAATCGCTGGTCTTTGCTTCTCGGTGCCGGGACAGTTCGCTTCATCTACGGCAAGAGCTTTTTACCCTATTGAAACTTCTTCACTAGAGCGCCCTAGCAGAGCAACTGGGTACTAACAAGAGTGTTCGCTTCGCTGCGTCGATGGGCGTCGCGTGCGACGTCGCGCCCGCAAGTGACATGGTTCCAGCGACAAAGTGCGACAGCAGACGATATAGAACGGAAAGTACTAATATTAGGTTGTCCGGAAAGTTTCTGCAGGTTTCGTGTTACTATTTGCACATTCATTGCTGATTAAAAACTCCTTTCTCCCTTGCGTCTCAGTAGTACATCCTGAAGAGAATTCTTTGCGCTATCTGATGGTATAACTGCTTTCACCATTGCTTGATGAACCCCTTTTTTAAGATTTTTCAAGCATGTGAAAAGAGCACTTCGGACGATTTTTTCTTCGACTATAAATTGGGGCAATCCGCAATCGAAACAGCTCAACAAATTAACCAGGTGTGGGGGCCCAATAGTGCTAGAGAAAGCACTGTGCGGCAATGGTTCAACAAATTTCGTTCTGGAGATTTCAGCTTGCATGAACCCTAGCGGTCGACCTAAAGCAATATCTGACGAGGATTTTAAGGGGATTTGAAGGCTGACCCATCCCAAACAGTTCGAGAGATTGCAGAAAAGCTAGGCGTTGGCAAATCCACTGTTGCAGATGGTCTGGAACGCATTGGGAAAAAACTCGACAATTGGGTGCCCCACAATCGGAGTGACCGGCAGGAATCGGCACGTCTCGAGGTTCCTTCTGCATTGCTTTTGCGCAGCAGAAACGACCTGTTTTTACCGAATTGTCACCTGTGATGAAATATGGATCATGTATGATAACAGGAGACGTTCCGGACAGTGGTTGGATTGGATTTCGACGCGACCACCGATGGTTAATTGTCAAAGGCCGCAACCTCACGAAAAAAGATGTCTGCGTCACGGCTTGTCGTCATCGCTGTGTGATCCATTATTAACTCTTTATTCACCAGGCGATGAACATCACAGCACGATCCACAGCAGGAAGTGAAGCGAATCGACCGAAACTGTACCGGAAAATTTTGTCAGCTGCAGCCCACAAGCTATCAAAACAGAAAGGGCCTCATTTGCTAATGACAAACGTCCCGCTACAATGTTTCACAAATCACTATCCATAAATTGAACGAATTGGGGGGTTGAAGTTCTACCACACCCACCATATTCTCCAGATTCACTTTCACCAACCGACTATCACCTTTTCAAACATTTTCAGAACTTCCTTGCTGAAAAATACTTCATCAATTAGGACCAGGCAAAAAAGACCTTCGTAGATTTCGTGGATTCTCGACCACCCAGTTTTTCTCTTTGATGAAGTTTCTCGAATTGTCAACAGTTGTGTCACATTGGCAAAAGTGTGCTGATTCGAATGGTGCTTATTTGGATTAAATCCGATGAGTGTTAAGAAAGTTATGATCGTTTAAAGTTAAACACTCAAAACCTGCAGAACTTTCCGGACAACCTAATAAATGTCTACAATTTCGTAGACCACGCGAAATTCGGTCCTCCGATCGGTAGGTTAACGCGGTCGAAAAAAAACTCCGCACCCATCACCGCGCGCGGTGGAACGGCAATTCACAATTCTTCTGCCCGTCTCTCAGAGCAACAAAGTTTGGAATCCGACGTAGCGGTTCAAGAAGAGACTAGACATTACACATGGCATAGCCAAGGATTGCTGCATTCGTACAAAAATGAGTAATTAAATAGAACCTCGTGAACCATCTCGTCTCAGCGATTCCTTCGGAAACGGTTTCAGCGTTGCTGGCAGGAGCATCCCTTATGTACCGCATCAAACATACGAAAAAGAAGCAGCACGTTCCCCTCATAAAATGTGCGCACTTTTTGCCTGAAATTTCGTTTTAAGAATTGAAACATTTACGAACGAAAGCTTTAGCAACCAGACGGCAGAGCCCGCGATCATTTGCCATCACGGATAGTGGAATCGGGAGGTTTTCCGTATAGATGACAAGGTGCTGAGTAATGCGATAGTATGAGAAAAGCAGAAAAAAATATTGCCTACTCCCCTAAATAGAACCCCATTTCGATACCAGTTTGTACGCGCCCATTTAACTCTATATCCACCACTTTACCCCCATCCGCACTGCTCACTCCCCGATAAGAACTCACGACCATGGAAGCGACGATTTTCATGCTTTTTCGTCCTGCAGCTTCATTTTTCACTGAAAGGCGGGCCTTGAAGGCGGAGTCTGGAGGCGGAATTGCCAAAAAAAGGAGGCGTCACTGATCCCATATTGCGCTATAGCGGCCCTCTCTTACTATTTTTCCACGAAACCGGTACAAGTTTATCGTCACGGACCACAAACCTCCTGACCTCTTTTTCTAATTTTCTACACCTGATGGCGGACCGTGCCTTTAAATCTTCCCACAACCTAAACACACAGGTAACAAGCAGGAATGCTGAAAGTAAACCTGCATTCTCGCCGTTAGTTTGTTGCAGAAAGTTCTTTGGAAGTAACATTGCTCACAGACGACTTGCAGAAGTTCTGGTCTACAATGAGACTTACCCCGACAACCCTTCCCCTGGGAGTCCTAACGCTGCTGTTAAGAGCCGGGGTGGCTAAGCTACGTTTGTTCTACTCGTCTGCACACTCACATCGGGACACATCCAGCTTATTTATCCTATCCCATAGCAACTTCGAAGCGCAGAGAAACACAGGGTACTACCGCGATTTCTTCGGCAGATCTGACCAAATATCTCTGATCTTTTACATTTTTTTTCACAACTGCATTTCTGAGTATGTTCAACCTGATCCTATCGGGTCTAACTGATTACCAAAGGCCTATCTCTTGAAACTTTCAGCAAACAAGAATTCGAAAAGTTCTATGACACCGTCGGAGCGAGGAACACATGAAAGTGATGAATCCTGTACAGGTCCCTCATTCATATTGAAAGCGACCTTGACCTCGGTCATGCCAGTGCTTTTTGAAAACTTCCCCACATCTTCAACTATGCTCTTTTCTAGTTCACGCTTTCTTTTATATGTTGTTAATGCACAGAAGCCCACTTTGTTGATGTTTGGCGGATATACTAACCGAAAATGATGAGGTCTTCTTTCCTCCTTGAGCCAACGCTTCATTCCTTGAAACGTTTCAACCTCGGCTCTTGAATCGGTCTCTTATACCAATAACAATGAACTCGCAAAACCCTATCAAAAGTGAACCTCGTGGCCAATCTTCAAGCTTGGTTCGATAGAAGGATAGGTGTTGGTCAAAGAAAACAGATTTTGGGTGGAGAGATCCCGTAGAAGGCAACGTTTATACTCCGCTGTGATGCGCGTCGACGCGCTGTAACTGCACTACCAGAAGTGGACGCGAACGCTGCCGCAGGCAGGAGTAGATCGACGTTGGCCGCGTGCTGTGAGAGTACGGGATGACAGGAGGATAAGCCCTGCTTCCACAAAATCTAGTACCGTCCTATTCTTTTATACTCGCTCAAAACACTGTGTTCCCCATCGATACTCAGCTGTGTGATTGGGCAACACGCACCCTCGTATTTCCGCATGCTCTCTCAGAACACAAGTGCCCGACGCCGATCGATACTTGTCTATGACAACTTCCCCGTCTATGGCACTGAAGCGCGGTTGAAATATGAGCAGCACGTAGACGTGCAACATTGCAATGTCTGAACCCTGCTCAGTGTTTTACACTATCCACAAGCATGATTTCCCACTGCAATGATGACCTATACCAGCACAAAAAAAACAGTCTAGGATTTTGCGATTTCTTATACCACATGGTATGGAACTGCAGAATAGAACAAGTCCGCAAAGCTCAGAAATAATCAGAAAAGGAAACTAACTTGAGTGCAATGACGGTCTCGCCCCAAGCAAAAACTCCCGCTTCTTCAAGCACCTTTCTTGCAGCAAATTTGAGCAAATTCTCATTAGCTTCGCCTGGACCGCCGGGAAACTTCCAGAATAGTTCGCTGAAATAACTTCTTTCCATATGCAAGGAGCTTCACACATGACAAGTCCAACCGTAGGCACAGAGAGACAAAAGGAAAATTATGAATTCTCGGGAATATCTCAAATAGAGAATAAAAAAAAACAATTCCGGGTCATCTCACCATCAACCAATCGGACCGCATCACAGACGCACGCTTATTCCTGATTGAGAAATACAAAGACAGTGTAAACAACGTACCGACGGTGTTCACGAACCAACAGAATGCGACCTTCTGCATCAGTGACCATTCCAGACACGGAGTAGTAGCTGTTGGACGACCTGGGAAGTGAATTGGTGAGGCTGTCAGAAAGTTTTGTCATCATTTCAATACGAAGCATCTAACATTAATCTCACTCTACTTCAAGATGGTTCAGTAGCTATAGCTGGTGGGGGCGCGTGTGCATACTTTGCTGCAGCGTCTCTCAGCGACCAGAAGCGTCCATCAGCGTTCCGGGCGTCCGGCAGGGTCAGAGACTGGAAATTATAGATATCGACCTATCGTCTGCCAGCGTCCACCAGCGACCAGCGTCCAGCAATGGAGATAGGATGGTAGGGTAGCAAACAGCTGTAAGAGTGTGGGCAGAGGGAGGTAAACTGCTGGCAGAAAGTTTGAGGCGATAGGGGATAGTCCGCTGCGCTCTCTATCGTCCCACACTCTCACTCCCATACGCTTCTAACCGCTGGTAGAGCTGGTAGAATCTGGTAGACGCTGGCAGACGCTAGATCGATACCTATACCTTCCCCAGCCCTCGAGACCTTGCCCTACGCTGGAAACGCTGGTAGACGCATTAGTCGGTGGTGGACGGCGTCTCAAGGTGTGAAAACGGAGCCCGCACTCGTTGCCGTAGATCATCGCATGCCTAACAACGCCCGGAGCGTCCTCGAGCACCACCGGGCACAGAGGATGCTTGTGGACTCCTTCATCAAGGTTCTGTGGATTCGGGGCTTTACTGGCCCGTCCACGCTGCCGTCAGCTGCCAGATCGCTTTCTTGATACTGGAACTGCTCGACCTTTCGATGCTTCCGTCGTGGCGGTCTACGATGGGTTCGGTACACTATTCGGAGCTCAGAACTTGGTTTTCTTTACGTTCAGCCGGAGTCCATTCTCAGCGACCACATCCTGCCACCGCTGCACCTTGTCCTGAAGTTCTCTTCTATCCGCTATCAGGGCGATGTCGTCAGGGGTAGGTCGGTTTTCAGGGGCCTCTTAATGAGTTCCCTTATCATGGCGTTCACATTCAGGAAAAAGAGGAGCGAGCTGGAGGCTGTTGGGCTGATTCTTGGTGCACTCCAACAGTGATGTCTATCTCCTTTGTCAAGCCGCGAGGGTTGCGCACAGGTGCCTTGGCCCCATCGTACATGTCCTTCACTATTGAGACCAGCGATGCAGTGGCATCACTGTTGGACCATTCGGAAATGAAGCCGAACTACTCCCGCGAAATAGGGACAGTTTCCTCAGCCTTGTGTTGACCAGGCGCTCGTGAAACTTCATATGTGTGGGGAGTCAACCTGAGCTGCAGTAACTGGAGCACTCCGTCGCGTCACCCGTTCCCAATAGTCTTCTATACCCTGATGTCCTGAACAGCGCGATGTCGGACTTCAGCCAGGCGGAAGGCGAGCTTCTCCCCTTATCGCCCTCCAGCTTCTCGTGCCGTCCATTTCCGTATTTTTTACCTCCAGGCAATTTTTTACCGCAGCAACGGTTGCTTGAGTGAGTCGCTTGCAGCTTTTTTGAGCAGCGAAGTCTTCTAAGCTCCTTGTCTTTTCCATCGTTTGAACACTTCTTTGTTTTGCTTGACTATCCTCCGGACTTTCTCGTTCCAGAACCAGGCTGCCTCGTCTCTTCCAGGATCCACTGCACACTGTAGGATGACCGGGTATGTGACAAGAGGATCGTAATTTGCCGCGCTGCTGGGCGTCGCGTGCGACGTCCCGCCCGCAAAGGACGATGGTTTCAGGCAGTAGATGGCGACAACATGCAATTAAGGACCGAAAACAGTAATGAGTGTCTACGATGACGGGGTCTACATGAAGTCCGGTGCTCCATTCGACAGGTTAAAACGAGTTATGAAAACGCCGCGCCATCGCCGCGCGTGGCGGTGCGGCGAATTACGATCCTCTTTACCGTCTCCCAGGATGACCTCTGCTGCGTTTGCATAGTCTGCGTTGGCCCAGAGCTCACCGGGGTCGGGAGGCCCACCCTCCGATATTCTGCGGCCAAGGCTATCCTTTTCTCCCTTGCGCATTTTTCCACCACCGAATTCTCCGCTCTGCTCTCACCCTTGTCTTCTTGGGGAGTTCTAGCGATGTCTGCTAGGAGAGGCCTGTGCTGAGGGCCCAGCTCTTCCCCAGGCAGTACCTTGATATCCTTGACGGTTTTGAGAGACGATCTTCTGACCAGGACATGGTCGATTTCCGTTTGTCTCCCTCCACTGCTGTAGGTTACCTTCTGAGTCCTCCTTTTCGCGAAGAAGGTGCTACAGATTGCTAAGTCGTGGGCTGTGGCTAGGTCAAGGATCCGTTCTCTTTCAGCGTTCCTTGTTCCATTACGCAACCTCCGTGCACCCTTTCCAGACCTCTTGTCATTTTCCAGATGGCCATTCAGGTCAGCAGCTACAGTGAGATAGTCATCTTCCAAAACCTATCTTATGACCTCGTCCACGGCACGTAGAATTCGTTGTACTCTGCCTCGGAGCAACCGGATTGCGGTGCGATGCAGTCAGTAGTGTCCGGTACCTCTCCTTCGTGTACCAGTGACACTTCCCATGATCCGATCACTGATACCTGTTCACAGAGGAGACGCAGTCCTTGAGAGATTCTGCCACCGCTATGGCCACGCCATTCCGTTTGGTGTCTCCTCCATTGTAGAAAAGTTTGATCCCTTCTCCAATCTCGCGAGCCTTCGCACCCTTCCATCGCGCCTGCGTCCCATGGGGTCGGCAACCTCACGAGACTTCCCGGTAAGCGACCCCACGTTCAGGGTCCCAATTCGAACTAGCTTCTTTGGCCGAGGTCGTTCACCCCTCGGTAGCCCTCGCATACTGACCACAGAACAGGCGAGAGTTCTGCGCGCCACTTCCGCCACTACTTTTGCGACTTGTCATGATTGTTGTGACGGGTTTCTCCATCAGCCGGCCGATCAACCTGGGCCTAACGCTGGTATCCTTAACCACTTCTTGCATTCAATCGTCGCTCCAAGTAACTGCAAGGAATAGATAAATCTACACGCGCGCAACATTACTAGTCTGTCGTTTTTGAATATAGAAGTGGACTTCGAGAAATGCAGAACAAGAATTGACTTAGGAATACATTTCATCGATAAGCAAATACTTACGATGGTATACGTGACGGTTCATCCCCTAACCAGCAGGCCATTGTGAGTTCATTCGTCGCTGCATGTATGAAGGTGAACCCGAGTTTAGCCAGTTCCGGAATCACGTGAGAATCCTTAGGTATACAATAATATTTACCTGTTTCGAATGTATGAAATGTAGATGTATGAAAAATGTGAAGGCAACTTTATAGCAATCGTTAGTAATCTGCCTTTCATAATGGAGCATTTTTCGTTATGAACGGGAATAACACTCAAACTGACCAAGCGTTATATACGAAAGAAGCAGGATTTATTTAAAATGTAAAGGAACTATGGAACGAAAATCTTGGCTCCACTAGTACTCCATCAGACGAAGTATGTGGGCGGTTTTCAGCCGGTTACGGTGTATAACATCGTTGAGAGAACCTCACGCGGGTCGTTAGGCAGCGTTCAGACTTCGCGCATCCATCGTATCGACGCGTGACCGAAGCGCTACCGTCGCGAAGTCTGAACGCTTCCTTAGGATGGGGAGTCGGAATTGGTCGACGGGAGTCGTCTTTGGTCGAGAAAAAGTTCCAAGCTGCTAGAGATTCCTTCCAGTAGTTAAATTTTCTTTCTTCTTCCCGTTCCATGTTTGTTACTATACCCCAAGCTGGCGCCGCTACAGAACTCCTATACCACTAATATATCTGACCAGTCGGCTCGCTGGCTGACGCCGGCGCCTTCTGTGGTATAGCCCGGCTTCGCCAGGGCGAGCGCGGCTTCGTCGCGCGTGATTTTTTCGTTGTGGGTGCAATGCTCGACTGAAGTTTGTTCTCTTCTCATCTGTACGCATGTTCTAAGTAAATTTATATAATAGTGGTAAGGAGCGTCGAGCAGGTGCACAGTTGAGAGAAGAAGTCAGGCATCAATCAAGCACTCTGACAAAGCAACAGTATATCGCGCATCGAAACCGCGCTCGCCTGACCATGCCGCCTATATCCCAGAAAGAGATACGCCAGCGTCAGGCTGGCCAGCCGACTCGTACCAACTGTATCTGCAGCGACCGATGATTAAGTGTATGACTGCCGATGGAGTGAGACTCAGATTCACGTCACCTACACCTAGGACTGCACGACAGCTGTAAATAGCTATCACGATGATGGGTGTGGAACGATAACGACATCTCTGGGACCGTTTTACAGGATTTTGTCTGGCTCCGCCCACATCCGAGCAGACTACGCGTACGACATGCCTGCCCCACTCTTCTCAAACGACGACCCTTGGCAAACCTTAATCTACCTTTTCTTGCCTCTTAAGTGCTCTGTAACCGTTTTACAGACTGTTTGTCTGGTCCCGCCCACAATGTTTGTGCCCCACATTTCTCAATCGGCCAGCCATCGCTGACCTTGATTCTCGTTTTTCCGGTTTCTGGAGTGTTCTGGAACCGAGCTACAAACTTTTAAAATGAGTATCCTGCGATTTAGGGCAAGCTCCGCCCACTGTGGGCGGGTCTCAACACACTTTGAGCGTGCCCAACACTCGCCAGATATTTACATTCTGCACTGAGCTTTTTGCGACTTCTAAACACTCTCGCGAACCGGGTTACTGAGTTTTGTGAGAAGCACCGCCCACCTTGAGTACGCCCCGCCCATTTTGGATGTGTCTGCCACAGTTAGTCTGGCGACTCCTTACTAACCTTATTCCCTTTTTCCCCATCTTTGAGCTGCTCCGGAAGCGAATTATGAACATTTTTCTGCGGAACCCCAAACTTTCGGCGAGTGCCCCGCCCACTGTGGGCGGGGCTTCCCATAGGTCAAGTGTGCTTTTTATTTCTTGTCCCATGCCCTACCCATCCCCACCTTGACCCGACCTCTCCAAGTCGTTCTTCAGGTCGAACCGAATTTCCGGACAGACAAACAAACAAACAAACAAACAAACAGACGAAGCGAATTATATATATGGGGTGTCCAAAAAGTTCTGGCAATTTTGTGTCGGCTCGTTTTTCGAGTAGTCATCATGACTTTTTTTTCTCTCCGATCAGTTATTTGGATTCCGCGCGTAATTTTGATCTACTATGATGAGTCATCCAACCAATCACTTTCAATTACTATTCACAATGTCCCGTGAAAATCAGCGCGTCACCGTTGTAGAGTTGCACAAGTCAGGGATGAAGACGGCCGACATTGTTCGTACGACTGGCTTCAAGCAGCGGACCGTCTACAACATCGTAAATCGCTTCAAACAGACGGGAGGAACTGCAGATCGTCCTAGGAGCGGTCGCCCTACCACTGTGACCACCCCGGAGACTGTCAACAAGGTGCGCTGTCGAATTCGTCGCAACCCGGTTGTCTCCATGCGAAAAATGGCGAAGCAACTTGGAATCGGCCGAGAAAATCGCAAAAAGAAGTTGATCCACATCGAAGCACGGATTTGAGTTGGGTTCTCCACGTGTACATTAATGGCAGATTGTGTAATTGATTGGAATATGGCTATCAACAAAGGCCAAGGTGTAGACGTGATATACTTCGACCTCTCCAAAGCTTTTGATAAAGTGAACCATGACAAGCTTCTCCTTAAACTACGTCATTTGGGTATCAGTGGACCCATTTTTGACTGGATTCGCTGCTACCTGAATGACAGGCATATGTGGGTTAGGGTTGGGAACTCCTTTTCTACCCGGTACTTGTGCGCAAGTGAGTCCCTCAAGGAGGTGCACTGGTCCCGCTCCTGTTCTTAGCGTATACCCATGATTTACCTCTCCGCTTGACTACCCATCCTTTGGTTAAGGTTCGTATGTACGCTGACGACTTAAGGTATACGGCTCCTACAACGAAGATCCCCATGAGTGTATTCACCAAGCCCTAACCCAATCCATCAATAATACGATGGAGTGGGCTCGGGCATGGGATATAGTGGTTCACTTTCGAAAAGCTATTAAAGTGCGATGTAAATTCCAAGATGTCGTACTGCAATCCTGTGAAGAAGTTCGTGATCTCGGAATACATATAAACTCGGAGCTGGACTTTGATCGCCATATTAGCGTTATTTTGCAGAAGGCTTCTTTGCCCTTTTTATTATTTTCAGAAATATGCAGTACAGTGACACCACTACATTTTTCAAATTGCACAAGGCATACGTTGTCCCGATCTTAGAGTATGGGTCCCAAATCTGAAGCCCCAACAAGAAGAACCTACAAAAGAAAATAGAAAAGGTCCAGCAGACTTCCAATAGAATAGTAATATTTATATCGCAGCGATCTAGTCCAGCTCCTCCTGCTTATATGCCCGCTTACATGGAACGACTCAAATGACTAGGACTCAAAACGCTATTCTACAGACGCATATTAAGTGATTCTGTATTCTGTTGAACTGCTGAAAGGTGAATTGAAGTTACAGCCGGGCAACTATTGGACGTTCAGAGCCATGCCGGGGACGCAGCTACACTATTGTCCTAAGTTACCGAGCGGGAACCACAGTAAGATTTCCCAGCCTCTCCTATTTCGTGGAGCTAGATGGCTTGAGTTGCTCCCTGCCGAACTTCTCGACGCTCCGAACTCCAGCATTTTCAGGAGCAACTTGAGGAAAGTTGATTTCCCATCAACCCTTGGTATTGAAGTCCTCTAAAACCCTCTCCTTTTTTGATTATGAACAGCACGAACTTGGAGTTGCTTTCTTTCAGCCATACCCTGTGTTCCTGCAGCCTGCACATTTCGCGACTCATGGGATAGGAATGTCACCTTATGTCTCCCTCAGTTTTCCATATCAACATTTGAATTTCGTTTTTGTTTTGTTTACTTTTTGCTGCAATTTATTTTCTTGACAATGGTACTTGTTTTTTTTCCAGAATTTTTTTGTTCCGGAAGCTAGAGAGGTGTTCGGCAGCTCGTTTTTGCTTATGAGTGACTGTCCATCTGTCGGAGCAGCGATACTTGGACCGTTTTATTCGAGGGCGCAAGTGTTGGCGGGTCGGAAGCTGAATTGTTAGGGGTAGGGAATATCCTGACATCCGAAAATTCGGTTTCCGATTCCATGCGCTCACCAAATTCTCGTCTAGGAGTGGCGTTCTCCATAGCGCCATCCGCCTAATGAAGTTACGTTTGTTGAATCCTTCGTGATATTTTATATGGCTCCTACAGGTGGTGAAGCATGTTTTCTTCGGTAGCTGACAGGAAACCTTCACGGTTTGTGGATTTAGTGCTGTAGTAATTTGTTATTGCCTGACTCCCTGCTTACGTGGAATCCAACGATTGATTGTAATAGCGCACTTACGCATGCATGCAATAAATAAATAAATAAATAAAGTGTGAGGAATATTGTCGAAAAGAAGCTGAAACTACGCAGTTACAAGATAAGTCGACTTCATTTCCTGAGCGAAGCGATGAAGAGAGAAAGACTGGAGAAAGCTCGCAGGATGCGTCGTCTGGTCGGTGCTGGTCGCTTGAAGAATGTGCTCTTCACCGACGAAAAATTTTCCACGATCGAGCCTGTACACAACCACCAGAATTGTCTGTACTACTCAAGAAGGGTCAGCAGAAGACAACGGCAGCGAAACCCGTCGGCCATAGGCACTTTCCAGCCTCAGTCATGGTCTGGGCTGGGATCTGTGCCACCGGAAAAACTCCTCTTGTTTTCATCGAGCGTAACGTTAAAATCAATGCTGCCAACTATGAGCAGTATGTTCTTCGCGATGTACTGGAGCCATCGCAGCACTTTGGTTCGGATGGATTTGTGCTTCAGCAAGACTGGGCCAGCACATTCTGCCAAATCCACCATTGCCGTCTGCGAAGAGCTGTTTCCGGGATTTTGGGACAAGGACATTTGGCCTTCCAACTCGCCGATGGATTAGTTTTGGTCTATCTTGGAGCAGAAGTCTCAGGAATCCGATGCGGTGGATCATTTGAAAGCAGCATTACTGCGTGCTTGTGACGAAATTACAGTAGAAGAATGCGCGACCATTGTTGGACACTTCGAAAAGCGACTGAGCAAATGTATTGAGGTCAAAGGATGCGATTTTGAATACATGTTGTGATTTCTCTGTACACCGTTATTGCTACTGATTCAATGAAGATTTCCGAAAGTTTGGGTTCGCTGATTAAGTTAATTAAATGGTATTTTTATAATACCAAAGTAAGTATTTCGAAAAATTGCCAGAACTTTTTAGTCAAATTTTATATATACAGGGGTGGCCAAAAAAAGTCACTTTGACCAAGTCACATATCAGCAAAGTTTTCGCAGCCCAGACAGAGGACGTGGATACGAGTACCAGGGCGGAAGATACCCAAGATGTTCCTCTATAAGCAGGAGCTGGCTCTCGCCCATCACCTTCATGTACACCAAAATATGAAGTCATCTCCAGTCGCAACCTGACTGGAGAAGACCTTCGGAACTCATGTCACCTCCAAACTGCTGCGAAACTTCTAGTATGGAATCACCCATGGATAGCTACCTGGAGACCAGTACTCTCAATCTGGATGACCCCCAACATCGAGCAGCTTCGTCCCAAGCGTCGCTTACGTCGACATCATCTTCACGGTACCGCCGAGGCGCGAGTTGATGGTATGGACCGGGGTACCTGGAAAGGGGAAGACCGATATTTTCTTTGTAGACCCCGACTGAAGGTGAGCGCTGGCGGTTACATCAAGTAACTCGAGAAGAATATCCTCCCTACATGTGGTCGCCCGTACCTTCTTGGAGACCTTGTGCTGCTACAGGTTTGGGTGCCACCACATGGAATCAAAGGGTTTTGGAAAAACTCCCGCCTACTTCGAATGGAAGGGCGTTTCGTACCTGAAGAAGATGTAATATTGAAGTATGTCCCCTGACCTGAACCCACTCAATTACCTAGTTCGGGCGGACTTCAAGAGGGTGGTCTACGGTGGTGCGGACAGAAAAAATCGACTACCGCCCCGCCCCCTGAGTTCTAGGCACCCAAATCGCGTTCGCGTGCGCGAATCGTCGTCCGATACGCGTTCGTCCAGAAGGCTGTGGCGGAGTGTCGTGATAGTACTTAATATGCTCTTCAATATGGTGGTAAAAATGTCCGATCAGAATTTGATAAAGTGTAATTTATAGCGCCTCGAAAGTCAATGAGGCAAAGTGACTTTTTTTTGGCCCCCCTGTATATAGCTAAAATTCTGTCATCAGAGTAGTTGATCCCGTGAACACAATCATCACACAAGGTTTGTGTACTTATGGATTCGGTATGCGTGTTCGAGGGTCAAGCTATCCCGTACAAAAGTTCAGAGAATAGTGCCAAACTACTGCATTTACCAGCGCACTCCTCCTCTCCTCAAGCAGGGCTTTTTTGAGGGGATTTACAACCAGTAGGTTACCTATAATTAATTTGTAGATTCCTTTTGTGCCTAACAATTTCTATACTGGAACGATTTGCTGAATCAATAAAACTTGCGTAATAGGGTTGTTCGATGCCCTGATGACGAGTATGGCATTTATTTCTCCATTTAGCGTTCTGCTAAGTTTGAACCTGGGAAAAGGAGTGGTTCCCTTCAAGCCAGGCTCAGTCTTAGCAAAGCGCAGATGACCATAGTGTCCCGTAGCGCCGGCGCCAAGAATAAATGTCATATTCGTAATCAAGGTCAAATAACCCCCGTATAAAGTTTACACGATTTTGGTGATTTAGGGTATTTTGGCGACTGCGCCTGTGGCGCGGGCGCCAGGCAGTATCGGGCAAAGCGGATGTGATATCCGTGTTCAGGAGGTCACAGTGCCCAAAATTTTCAGCTAAATCTACCCTTGCAGGAAAACGTCGGTGAAAAACGCGTCATGATTTCGGCAGACTGGGTGGGAATAGTTCAACAGTGCCCAAGTTGTTTACACTCGCGGTAAAGAAAAAAGCGAACAAAAAAGAAGTCCATTGCAATATAGCTCGAGCTGTGTATCAGGATGAATTACTCAGTGTTACCCATCACAAATTTTCAGAAAAACACTTACCTGAAAAGTGTAGTGGACTTAAATCAAGGAGGAGCTCCTACCATAAACTGAAAGCTGCTTTGAAGTAAGTTATATCAGAGCTCAAAAGTACCCTCAATATAACCACTTCTAAGTAGCTAAGCAGCATTAAGGAAGATGTCGGGCGAAAGAAGGGGAAAAACGGCCGGGAAGCGGTCGCCTTTAAGCAATTTCAAAGATGTTGCGCGTGAAGTAGGAGGCGTTGTACGTAACGGCCGCCACAACATTTTATAATTTCCGCCTGTTGCCGGAATTCTTGGAGTCCAAACGGCATTAGCCATTCTGTTCCCTATAGTATTTCGGCGACGGCGCTTATAGAGAGGGCGCCAGGCAGTTTCTTGACAAGCGAATGTAATATTCATGTTGGGCGGTAGAACTACTCGTTTCAAAGCGTCAAGCTAGCCCTAGGGACACGATTTGACTGGAACTTGGTTGTTTGCACATCTTTATTATTAGAGCAATATACTGTCAGACAGCATTGTCTGACATCGTCCACCGAGACAGACTGGCTGTCGCCCACCATCGTTGACGACGGTGGCGACGATGTCGACTACTGTCGTCAACGTGTTAACACCGCCTGCTGCCTCTTGCTTGCTGCTCGCTGCCGCTGCTATTCGTGCGATACAGGAAAAATGACAAACATATTGAAGCGCTCGTTTTTATGAACAAAATACAGTACTACCTCCTTAGTCAACCTTATTGCAGCTTTAGGTAAAAGGCTCGCGGTTGAAAATTTCCCACACATCCTTGTTTTCAGTATAGCCTATCCTGCGTTGCTCATTAAAGCCTAATTTGTAGTTCCGGTTTTGTCGTTCGAGTTTTTGAACAATATTAACAGTTACTGTTAAAACAGCGAAAGACAAAACACAACAGTAAATGAGCCTTTAGAAGGATCATTTCAATGATTTTGTGTATAGGCTCGTTACTCACTGATGACGCCATACTACACATATGGCATGTATCGAAAAAAAAAGAAAATGAAATCAAAAAAAGGTAGTTGCACATTTGGAAAGTTCGGAACGCATCTAGCCATTTGAATACTTACACTGTGGGGCTTCTACGCTCTCTTCTGACATTGCCCTGGCAGTGACTCTATAATTCAACTGAGCGAATTTCTAAGTGTTCCGCGTGAAATAGGAGCATGGTACGTGATCACGTCCGCCACAACATAATTTCCGCCTGTTGCCGGAATTCTTAGAGTCCAAACGGCATTAGCCTTTCCTGCCGTGTTCAAATGCCACGCCTACTCTGACTCGGAGATAGGTAGTGTAGATAACAACATACATTTCAACATTTTCGGCGCCACGTATTCAGGCGGTAAGGCAATTCGGCACTGTTGAACTATTCCTATCCTAGCCTGCCGAAATAAGGCCGGTTTCCAACCGATATTTTTCTACAAGGGCAGATTTGGCTGGAAATTCGTTTACAGGGGTACTTCGACCTCCTGAACACGACTATCACATCCGCTTCGCCGGGACTCCCGGCGCCCGCCTCAAGACATCGAATAACATCTACAAACGTTTCAGCAAAAAAAATTTTTCCACTCCTTGGGGTAGGAATAGCTTAATAGTGCCGGCAATTTTTGCGATCAATGCTATGGGAAGTGGGTGCTCAATCGTGAACCAGTAGCCTATAGGATGAAGCGGATAAAAGTTGGGAAGATGTGAAGGCGACCTCCTGAGCACTGGGGCCGGCGCTTATGGCGAGTTGTCACGCCGACAAAATCAGCATCACTCAATCAGCATGATTAGACGTGCAACTAATTCCCTGCAAAATCATAGGAAATCGCCTTACGACGGTACGCTACGAACCTACACAACGTACGTTGCATGCCGTATCTTTGCAGAGTGAAAGTACACTCGAAATCCCTGAGATGTGGTGGGCGTGGTCACATACTTCAACTTTTCGGGCGGTGGCTGTGATTCTGCAAAGATGTTTTCCATGTTCATATGCCAAGCCTACTCCATCTCTGGGATAAGAAGTGTAATCGTGGTTGCGATGCTGCAATAATCACGAACCTCTAGCATCTTCATGTTGCCGTTTCAAGTGAGCGACGTGGTATATCATCTGTGAATACGGACGATGCCAAATGCACGGAAGCAATTCCCACTGATCGTGGGAACTCCTTCCGAGCGGTGCGGCTTGTGAACGGGTTTCAACCCAAAAAATTGAACATGTAGAGGTTGCAGCTGTTGCAATGAAAAATGGAAAGAATAAAATCTAACAGTCAAGCTCTACTGCTGAACTTAAAAGAAAACACATACTTCTATATCCACATACATCCAAACGGCTTTGATCCCATCTGCTTTTCCGGGCCCAAATGTTGCTCGCAGTTCTTCAGTAAAACGACTGTTCAATACCTCTGGAGATAATTCCTTTGTTTTCATTACTGCATCACCATATGAGTTGAGCCCGTACGTAAGAACCATATTATGGTGTTCCTGAAAAAAAAACTTCTGCAAAATTATGGCAAACGATCACCGAACATGGAAACGGCCGGCAAGTTTGAAACACCTAAAGCTCCAAGTCTTTATGAGTCGAAGTGAACCAGTACCAACGCAAATGGGACTTGGTAGTGACATCCACCGAGAATATGGACGCGAAAGCAGTGACTGGCCTGATGGCTTCCAGCTGGCGGCTAATACAGTCTTGTTCTTTACCTGTCAAGGAGGATGGGCCTGAATTGACGCCAACCGCTGTTCACAAACTGTGCTAGCCTGCAAACAACCGCGAACTACAACACATTCTTCATGGGTTTCGCACAACGATACTGCACCCTGTACAGGAGAGCTCAGAGGTTGGAAAGAAGTGGGTCAAGGTCAAGGGCTACAGTGAAGATGATGAAATGAGCTAGGCACACCCGCGACGGATGGTTGTCAAATAATACGCCACCAATCGTTCCTGAAATCGAAGGAAAAGACTAACGTTCAAAGAGATTTGAGTGTATCTGAGACGTGTACTCGCCCACAATGGGCGCAGCGTGCCGAAACTGTAATTCGTTTACAGAACATCCTATGATCAGAGAAAACGGAATTCAACTCAGCAAAGGGTTGCGGATGGGATAGTCGGGGCGCAATGCGAGGGTGCATGCGCTACCGTGGGCGGGGCAAAAGCCAAGAGTACATAAATCGCTTAGTAGCTTAAGGACGAGGCGCTTAGTACCTTAAGGACGAGGACGATCAAAGGTGCACGGAAAAATAGCTGTGAGATGGGTTGACAAAAACATTGCAGTCGGAGCATGAGCCGATAAGGCGAAGTACTTCGCCCTAAGGCTGATAACAGGCCGTCAAAGATAATCAGCCCAAAGTTTGGTTTTTATAGAGTCACACATCGTCATGATTCAAACTATCGACTTTTGCAGAGGGTCGTGAATGGGTACTCAGCTGAACCTTGACAATAATAAATTGATTTGGTAAAGTTGCCGAAAGTAGGACGTCCGTTGACCTGACGTGACCTTTTCAATTATTTAGGTCACTAGCCGGATGGTCAACTGATTGTGAGGCTGGCGCTCCTCTTTTGTGACACGTTTTTGTTGTACAAAACCTAGAAAGACAATTTCAGACGAGTTTTCCGTTGGCATCGTGCCAATAATCGCTACGGTACATACGGCTGTATGTGCGTTCCCATATATCCATGCAGCACCGTGGCCGCTTCATACCAATCTCTTCGCTTCATACTTTACTTAGCAAGTGAAGCAAAACGAGGTCAGGTTTGGTCGTCCATTTGTGGGCGGATGTGCGTCCGGATCGGTATGTTGCAGCTTGATAGGGTTTCTTAGGCACGCTCCTTGGAAGAAACGCTACGCAGCGTCCGCTCAGGAGCTCGGAATTCCGTCCGGCTAGGCGTATTAATCCGAGACGTCTCGGGGATTCATCTCGCCAACTGCCTTTAAGCTAAAGGTTGTCCCGTGTTCCAGCTAAAAATGAGTACAGAGGAGAGCTCCGGATTTTTTCCAACGCGAATCTTTGAATCAAATTTCGAGTCCAAAGAAGCGATGCAATCATCAAAAACACTCAGTACACGCTTCTCAAAGCAGTTTTATAACATTAAGCATAAATGAATAGATGAAGCCAAGCAGCTTTCGACGCGTGCGCTCGTAGAGAGGTCAGCGCCCGAAAACTGGCCGCTCGCCAATACCAGGTTCCTTACAAAATGTCTTGTCACCGATTGATTTATTGATCATGCACTTTGATGGCTCTGTATGTGCTCGACAATAGACAAAATAACATAAATGTAAGACATAAAAATATGACAATCGTCTGAAAAGCCACTTCCACCTCAGTTGCGTTTTTTCAAGGCCATTGTTGGCCACTCAGAGGTACGTGAACTCGCATCATTTACTGTTTTGAGTACGATTCTAATGAGGTGGAGACCCCTAGAGCTTCTGCTTCCCTTAGACCTCCATACTTGTAAGGAATTCTGCCCATACCACCATATAGCGCAGGAGGGTCGGGAACGGATTTCAGGATGTGAAGTGAGGAGGGTCGTACGTGGCCTGGTGAAACCTTTTTCATTATCTCAGGGCTGGTCATCTTTGGGGATTACCTAAAAGGGGGTCGTATTCGGTCGCTGGGGGAAAGAGGGGTCAGATTTGGTTCAAGAAAATTTTTTTTGACAGTTAATTTTTCTTGCTTCATGTACACCATAAAGAGAGGGGGGGAGGAGTCGTATTTGCCCTCTGAGAAAAATTTCGTCGGGGGAATTTCTCCCGGTTGTTCACCCTACGCGGTTTTTCCTATTTAGCATAAGCTACATTCCCCCTCTATCCCCGCTCGACAGCTCGTATCAGAGAAGGGAACTACGGTGCGGGGGGCCGTACGGACTCGAGGAAAGGTTGTCAAATCGTTTTCGGCTAACTATATCCTCCCGTCCGCCTCACAATTTTTCTGCTTGTGACAGATAGTTGGTCGGAGTTCACTTCATGCAGGCGATTGACGAGTTAAAGAGTGTTGGGGGAGGGCGGCCCTTCAAACTTTTCCTCATTGTTATGATGTGCTTTGAGCGCTCTTCATGATAAAAATTTATGGTTACCACATACAGTAATAAATAACAACGCAATTCAAGAAGTACAGTAATCATCTCTGGCGAGAAAGTTCTCACTTGTGACCAACCGTAGGATGCATATGATGTGAATTATATGTTCTTGGTGAACTATGAATCACTAGAATTGTTCACAACTCATTTCTGAATTCCTTCGCCTTCTTCCGTGTTCTCTCGAGAACGAACTCGCGCCGAGAAGAATTACGCCCACATCTTTTCAGCGAACTTGACAACCCGCAAACTGTATATAAGTGGAGGGGGTTTTCATCGCTTCAGCGACGCCAAGATGAAGATCTACTGTTACTGCCTTTTACTCTGCATCGGTGTTGCATCTTCTTTGAGGTAAATATTTACTATTTTACTGCAACCCTTCAAAAATGTTTATGGCTCACAGCGTGATTGTGTAACCCTTATCAGTTCCGATTGCCGACCAGCACCTATCGTTCCAATTAGGCGTTCACGTATCACGAAAAGATAGAAAGCTTTATGTGACGACCAGTCTTATCCTGGACTGAGCCATGTATTCTACCTTCCTCCAGGATCGCAGTGGCTTTCGTGCTACTATTTGGTTACTGACATTTGACATTTCGCTATCTGGCGGATGTTAAGAAGGAGAAAAGCGAAGCCCCTCCCTGTCAGCTCCTTTGCCGGCGTCCTGCGCATATACAAGCTAGCGCTCCTGCTAGAAGTAGAGGACGGTGTTACCACTTAACTCCGGAGGAGCGGAAGATATGGAACCACGAAGCAAAAAGCAGTTATGAGATTTTGCCCCAGGAGCTGCTCCTACTGCGTGTCACTACACTGTTTTCTCTGGATCATGAGAAACAGTAACAGCTACACTGGAGAAAGCGTGAACCTTAGAAGGGAACTCACCGTCCAACAAAGTTTTTGGTTGGGTATAGTGCGAACATATTACCCATTAATGTCCTAGGGCACTAGTTAATTGCAAGGCTAACTATCCCAACAACAGTCTGCGAGCTACCTGATCTTGGCCCCTTTGAATGCCGGAATTTTTCTTTTCTTTTGAATGATCTCTTACTCAAGATCAGGCGTGTAATTGATTATCTTCAAACCTCTTTCAGATTCCGCCGTGGAGGATATGGTCGACCAGAAATGATTCCACGCAATGGGACTCCCGCCGGTTCTACCGGCTCACTCAACTACCTCCACCGACAACACTACAGCCCGCAGCTCCCACCAGTCTACCCTGAGATGGTGGTGGTGGTGGTGGTGGCTACGGACGTCCAAGTTTCTCACAGCACTTCTCATCCTATGGTGGCGGCGGTTTCGAACAACCGATTAACTTCGGCCGTCCAGTTGGTGGATATGGCGTAATA
>MU912368.1:34694-55534 GCA_036418165.1 Cooperia oncophora
ATGTATGCTGACCAGGGCATGTGGGGGGGGGGGGTGCAATTAGCAGAGGGGGTACATACCTAACTTTGGGGAATCCCTTACTTTGAGGTCAATTGTCCCCGCTTCACACTCCTGTACTCTCCTGCTCCTTAGTCAATGGTCTCGCCACGGAAACTCGTAGTTCCGATGTTTGATCGGGGTGCCTCCCCCCACCTCCTCACCCACTCAATGGCAAATTACTGGGAAGATTGGTAAGGTGACATGTCGGTAGAAAAAAGGGAAGTCGTACCGGAGGAGTGATTGAGAGCGATCCTCCCAATGTCAAGACCCGCCCGAGCACGAATGGCGAGATTGGCTATTTTCCCAACCAAATACGAACTTGAAATGCATTCAGTGATGAAAGTCGACGCAGCAAACTATTAGGCTACTAACAGATCAAGAAGGCACACTTTAGAAGGACTAGTTATGGACACGATAGAAGAAGGTTTCAGCAAAAAGTTCCCATACAGCTTACAAGCAAGAAGGAGATTTTAGCGAACACACTTCGGCAGCTTGTAAGTGACATCCGCGTAACGGGGGCGGAGACTCACAATTAATGGTCATGAGCCGTCGCCCATTTCTCTGCTTGTTTTATTATTACAAGATGGGTATTCAAGGATCCCAGGTGACTCAACAGTACTAGGTTCAAATAAGAGACCAGATAGTAAGAGCTGCCAGCCCGTTCTCTACCAATAGTTGAACCGGGTGAGCGACGAAAATCGGTGGAAAACGATACTGACATGATATGGTCTTGTCGCATCTGGAAGAAAAAAAGCAAACGAGGTGGCGTCGTGCTGAAACCATCCCCGACTGCCCAATCATCATGATTTGAAACAGGAGTCAAAAGAAACTGAAGTTGAACATGTTCGAAGTGACGCTTCTATTACCGCGGACACTGATCAGGTTCTGCGAACTGCTGTTTTCCAGCGAATTCTCGTAAGCAATCCAAATGTTGCGATGATTACTGAAGAACTCAGAAGATGTCAACGATTTCAACTCATCTCTGAAAGAAGGCTGAATATAGTATTTCGATCACTGAAGAGAAATAGGGTCACAAACAAAACAAGAAACAGAAACAAATAAAATGAAAGCAATGATCAGTGCTAGCTGTTGCTTGCGGCCAATATCGGAGGTTAGTGGAAGTGAGGTTTATCTGTAGAGAGTACTACCATTTTGAAAGCGATATAATGCTGGTTTGCTTTCTGCGATGCGGTAGTGGGATCTATGGCAAGAGCTTTTACCTTATTGAAACTTCTTCAATACAGCGCCCTAGCAGAGCAACTGGGTACCAACAAAAGAATGTTGTTAGCCACGTTGATGGGCGTCGCCGATCAACGCGGCGACAACATTCTCTTGTTTCCCGGTCCTCCGATCGGTAGGCTAACACGGTAAAAAAAAACTCCGCACCCAAAACCGCGCGCGGTGGAACGGCAATTCACAATTCTTCTGCCCGTCTCTCAGAGCAACAAAGTTTGGAATCCGACGTAGCGGTTCAAGAAGAGACTAGACATTACACATGGCATAGCCAAGGATTGCTGCATTCGTACAAAAATGAGTAATTAAATAGAACCTCGTGAACCATCTCGTCTCAGCGATTCCTTCGGAAACGGTTTCAGCGGTGCTGGCAGGAGCATCCCTTATGTACCGCATCAAACATACGAAAAAGAAGCCGCACGTTCCCTGGTAACATGTACGCACTTGTTGCCTGAAATTTCATTTTGAGACTCAAACATTTTAGCACGAATGCTAGAAACTATACCATTCATGGCAAAGCCCGCGATCATTTGCCATCACAGATAGTGGATTGGAAGATTTCTCATATAGATGACAAGGTGCTGACTAGCCCGATAGTAGGAGAAAAGCAGAAAAAAAATTGCCTACTTCCCCAACTGGAACCCCATTTCTATTCCAGTTTGTACGCGCCCATTTTACTCTATATGCAACACTACCCCCATCCGCACTGCTCACCCCCGATAAGAACTCACGACCATGGAACCGACGATTTTCATGCTTTTTCGTCCTGAAGCTTCATTTTTCATTAAAAGGGGCCTGGAAGGCGGAGTCTGGAGGCGGGGTCACTGAACCTGAACCTGTATTGCGTTATACCGCCCCCCTCTTACTATTTTTGCCACGAAACCGGTACAAGGTTGTCGTCACGGACCACAAACCTCCTGACCTCTTTTTCTAATTTTCTACACCTGATCGCGGACCGTGCCTTTAAATCCTTCCCACAACCTAAACACACAGGTAACAAGCAGAAATACTAGAAGTACACCTGCACACATTTCTCGCCGTTCGGGAAGTTTGTTACAGAAAGCTCTTATTTTTTAAGTGGAAGTGACATTGCCCACAGACGACTTGTGGCTGCAGAAGTTCTGGTCTACTAAGATCTACCCCGACAACCCTTCCCGTGGAAGTCCTAACGTTGCTGTTAAGAGCCGGGGTGGCTTGGCTAGATTTTTTTCTAATCGTCTGCGCTCTCACAACGGGACACATCGAGCTTAATTATCCTTTCCCATAACAGTCCGAAACTCCTACCCGGACATCCCTTTCTTACCTGCTTAGCTGCTTAGAAGTGGTTATATCGATAATGCTTTTGAGTTCTGATATATCTTACTTCAAAGCAGCTTTCAGTAGACAATGAATGGTACTCCGCGTGGTAGCTGCGGTTAAAGATTTTACAATACAATACAATACAATTTATTCCGCTACTCATCTGATATATACAGAGAAACGGGCCATGCTCTGAAACCATTCGGGTGTAGTCGCGATGTTCTTCCAGTCCGTTCCAGCAAACATCTTGAGATCGTCTTCCCATCGCATTCGTGGCCTTCCGACTGCTCTATTTCCGGAGGGCTTCCAATTCAACAATCGAACTTCCCATCGTGTTTGATCCTGGTCATCAGTTTATTCGCATATATCCATTTGCGTTTTCTGGCTTCAGCAACGACGTCTTTCAGCTGTGTCCTTACTCTTATAGCTGTATTCGATACCTTGTCGCTGAGTCGAAGACCGAGCATCTGTCGCTCCATTCTTCGCTGAGTTTTCCGCAGACGTTCTTCATGCGCCTTCGTTAGTGCCCATGTCTCGCATCCGTACAGTAGTGCAGGCATTACGCAGATATGGAAGAAACGTCGTTTGATCCGCATCGGCGTCATCTTGCTTCTTAGTAGAGTTCTGACTTTTCTGTGGATGTTCCAAGCCGAGCTGATCCTAGAGCTGATTTCCTGACCGCGTTCCTGCGGAAAACAGATAACTTGGCCCAGGTAGACGAATGATGTTACTTGTGCAATCTCCACCTCGTTTACTCTGAGTTGATGACCGTTGGAGCTGGTTGACATCCATTTGGTCTTATTTGCGTTCACTTCTAGTCCAGCCTCTTTGGTCGCTCTAGTGAGTTTATGGAGCATTATTTGTAATCCATCAATAGTTGGAGAGCACAGAAAAAGATCGTCAGCATATGCGAGGTAATTGAGACGATGTTGACCAATGGGGTACCCTTGATCCTCCCAGTCAATGTCGTCAAGGCAGGAATGGAGTGTTAGAATGAACAGCAATGGAGATAGTGAATCACCTTGTCGAACTCCTCGTTGTATGTCGATCATCTTCTCTGTAGCACTGAGAGTCAGAAATGATCGGCCAGCAGCATAGAGCTGCTTTATCATCCGAATCGTACAGTCGTCTACTCCATATTTAGCTAATGCTCTCCAGATAGCATTGAATTCGATAGTGTCGAAGGCTTTTTGATAATCAACGAACACCATATGTAGTGGTTTCTTCCATTCACGGCATTTTTCCATCAACAGATTGACGGACATAATGTGGTCACGGGTGGAGAAACCGCGCCTGAATCCAGCTTGCTCAATGGGAATAGAGCTCATTACTTCTTCTTCCACACGATGAGCTAGTGCACGGGTGAGAACTTTGAAGAGCGTCGACAATAAGGAGATTGGTCTATAGTTGCCTAAAGATTTTAAGTAGACATAAATTTGTGGAACAAACTATCTCTACCGCTTCACTGTAGTGCACTTTAGTCTACAAGGAGTCCAAGCGCAGTAATAAATGGAGGCAAACTTTTCTTCAGACAAGCTCAGGTGAGAACTGAAGTAGTAGTGACGGCAAAATCACTTTTTGCCACGTTTGCGCAACAAGCAAAAAAGTTAAGCTCAGCAGGGATCCGATCCCATGACCTGTTGCGTGGTAAACGCGGCTCCATAACTCCGTTCAGAGAATCGCTTTGCAAATTTTGAAGGCAGATTCAAGATCAGCGTCCAAAACCACGTCTAGTGATCTACTTCGACCTGACGACCTTCCCTAGTGAGCTCTTTTCTACTTCACGCTTTCTTTCATATGATAGTGCATGCACAGAAGCCCACTTTGTTGATGTTTGGCGGATATATTAACCAAAAATGATGAGGTCTTCTTTCCTCCTTGCCGAACCTTCATTCCTTGAAAGGTTTCAAACTCGGCTCTTGAATCGGTCTCTTATCCACAACAATGAACTTCCAAAACCCTATCAAAAGTGAACCTCGCGGCCAATCTTCAAGCGTTCGATAGAAGGATAGGTGTTGGTCAGAGAGAACAGATTTTGGGTGGACATCCCGTAGTAGGCAACGTTTATACTCCGTGATGCGCGTCGACGCGCTGTTACTGCACTCCAGAAGTGGACGCGAACGCTGCCGCAGGCGAGGAGTAGATCGACGTTGGCCGCGTGTTGCGAGAGTACGGGATGGATAAGCCCTGCTTCCACACAATCTGGTACCGTCCTATTCTTTTATACTCGCTCAAAACACTGTGTTCCTCATCGATACTCAGCTGTGTGATTGGGCAACACGCATCCTCGTATTTCCGCATGCTCTCTCAGAACACAAGTGCCCGACGCCGATCGATACTTGTCTATGACAGCTTCCCCGTCTATGGCACTGAAGCGCGGTTGAAATATGAGCAGCACGTAGACGTGCAACATTGCAATGTCTGAACCCTGCTCAGTGTTTTACACTATCCACAAGCATGATTTCCCACTGCAATGATGACCTATACCAGCACAAAAATTAGACTAAGGATTTTGCGATTTCTTATACCACATGGTATGGAACTGCAGAATAGAACAAGTCCGCAAAGCTCAGAAATAATCAGAAAAGGAAACTAACTTGAGTGCAATGACGGTCTCGCCCCTAGCAAAAACTCCGGCTTCTTCAAGCACCTTTCTTGCAGCAAATTCAAGCAAATTCTCATTAGCTTTGCCTGGACCGCCGGGAAACTTCCAGAATAGTTCGCTGAAATAACTTCTTTCCATATGCAAGGAGCTTCACACATGACAAGTCCAACCGTAGGCACAGAGAGACAAAAGGAAAATTATGAATTCTCGGGAATATCTCAAATAGAGAATAAAAAAAACAATTCCGGGTCATCTCACCATCAACCAATCGGACCGCATCACAGACGCAGGCTTATTCCTGATTTTGAGAAATACAAAGACAGTGTAAACAACGTACCGACGGTGTTCACGAACCAACAGAATGCGACCTTCTGCATCAGTGACCATTCCAGACACGGAGTAGTAGCTGTTGGACGACCTGGGAAGTGAACTTGGTGAGGCTGTCAGAAAGTTTTGTCATCATTTCAATACGAAGCATCTAACATTAATCTCACTCTACTTCAAGATGGTTCAGTAGCTATAGCTGGTAGAGGCGCGTGTGCATACTTTGCTGCAGCGTCTATCAGCGACCAAAAGCGTCCATCAGCGTTCCGGGCGTCCGGCAGCGTCAGCGACTGGAAATTATAGATATCGACCTATCGTCTGCCAGCGTCCACCAGCGACCAGCGTCCCGGAATGGAGATAGGATGGGAGGGTAGCAGACAGCTGTAAGAGTGTGGGCAGAGGGAGGTAAACTGCTGGCAGAAAGTTTGAGGCGATAAGGGATAGTCCGCTGCGCTCCTATCGCCCCACTCTCTCACTCCCGGACGCTTCTAACCGCTGGTAGAGCTGGTAGAATCTGGAAGACGCTGGCAGACGCTAGATCGATACCTATCCTTCCCCAGCCCTCGAGACCTTGCCCTACGCTGGAAACGCTGGTAGACGCATTAGTCGGTGGTGGACGGCGTCTCAAGGTGTGAAAACGGAGCCCGCACTCGTTGCCGTAGATCATCGCATGCCTAACAACGCCCGGACCATTTTGCCCTTGAGCGTCCTCGAGCACCACCGGGCACAGAGGATGCTTGTGGACTCCTTATTTCATCAAGGTTCTGTGGATTCGGGGCTTTACTGGCCGGTCCACGCTGCCGTCAGCTGCCAGATCGCTCCCTAGATACTGGAACTGCTCGACCTTTCGATGCTTCTCGCGTGGCGGTCTACGATGGGTTCGGTACACTCTTCGGAGCTCAGGAACTTGGTCTTCTTCACGTTCAGCCGGAGTCCATTCTCAGCGAGCACATCCTGCCACCGCTGCACCTTGTCCTGGAGTTCTCTGCTATCCGCTATCAGGGCGATGTCGTCAGGGTAGGTTGGTTTTCAGAGGCCTCTTGATACGTTCTCTTATCATGACCTTCACATTTAGGAAAAAGAGGAGCAAGCTGGGGACTGATTCTTGGTGCATCCCAAAAGTGATGTCTATCCTCCTTTGTCAAGCCGTGAGGGTTGCGCACAGCTGCTTTAGCCCCATCGTACATGTCCTTCACTATGGAGACCAGGTACTCCATGAGGCCACGTTCCTAAGCGTCCTTCAGAAAACTGATCGGGGCAGCCGGTCGAATGCCTTCTCCCCGTCCAGGGAGGCTAGGTGGCATAGTCGCCGCTTCTCCCGGTATTTCCATCACCTGTCTAGCGATGAAGTGGCATCAGTGTTGGACCATTCGGACCTTTAGCCGAACTACTCCTGCGAAATGGGGACACTTCCCTCAGCCTTGTGTTGACCAGGCGCTCGTGAAACTTCATATGTGGGGAGTCAACCTGAGCTGCAGTAACTGGAGCACTCCGTCGCGTCGTTCCTTCCCAATAGTCTTCTCTACCCTGATGTCCTGAGCAGCGCGATGTCGGATTTCAGCCAGGCGGAAGGCGAGCTTCTCCCCTTATCGCCCTCCAGCTTCTCGTGCCGTCCATTTCCGTATTTTTTACCTTAGCAACGGCTACTTGAGTGAGCCGCTTGCTTTTTTCTTTCTTGAGCAGCGAAGTCTTCTGAGCTCCTTGTCTTTTCCATCGTTTGTACTCTTCTTTGCTTTGCTTGACCCAGGCTGCCTCCCGTGTCTTCCAGGATGCACTGCAAACCGTAGGACGACCTCTGCTACGTTTGTCCAGTCTCCGTTGGTCCAGGGCCGATGAGGGTCTGGAAGCTCACCCTCCGGTATTCTCCGTTCAAGGCTATCCCTTTTCTCCCTTGCGCATTTTTCACTACCGAGTTCTCCGCATGACTCTCACCCTCCTTTCTCAGGGAGTTCTAGCCGATGTCTGCTAGGAGAGGCCTGTGCTGAGGGCCCAGCTCTTCCCCAGGCAGTACCTTGATATCCTTGACGGTTTTGAGAGACGATCTTCTGACCAGGACATGGTCGATTTCCGTTTGTCTCCCTCCACTGCTGTAGGTGATCTTGAACCTTTCTTCTTGCGAAGAAGATGCTGCAGATTGCTATGTCGTGGACTGTGGCTAGGTCAAGGTTCCATTCTCTTTCAGCGCTCCTTGTTCCATTACGCAACCTCCGTGCACCCTTTCCAGACCTCTTGTCATTTTCCAGACGGCCATTCAGGTCAGCAGCTACAGTGAGATAGTCATCTTCCAAAACCTATCTTATGACCTCGTACCACGGCACGTAGAATTCGTCCTACTCTGCCTCGGAGAAACCGGATTGCGGTGCGACGCAGTCAGTAGTGTCCGGTACCTCTCCTTCGTGTACCATGACACTTCCATGATCCGATCACTGATACTGTTCACAGAGGAGACGCAGTCCTTGAGAGATTCTGCCACCGCTATGGCCACGCCATTCCGTTTGGTGTCTGCTCCATTGTAGAAGAGTTTGATCCCTTCTCCAATCTCGCGAGCCTTCGCACCCTTCCATCGCGCCTGCGTTCCATGGAGGTCGGCAACCTCACGAGACTTCCCGGTAAGCGACCCCACGTTCAGGGTCCCAATTCGAACTAGCTTCTTTGGCCGAGGTCGTTCACCCCAAGCCCTCGCATACTGACCACAGAACAAGGCGAGAGTTCTGCGCGCCACTTCCGCCACTACTTTTGCGACTTGTCATGATTGTTGTGACGGGTTTCTCCATCAGCCGGCAGATCAAGCCTGGGCCTAACGCTGGTATCCTCACCACATTTGCATTCAATCGTCGGCCAAGTAACTGGAAGGATAGATAAATCTACACGCGCGCAACATTACTAGTCTGATATTTTAGAATATAAAAGTAGACTTTGAGAAATGTATATCAAATTGTTTAGGAATACACTTCATTGGTAAGCGAATACTTACGATGGTATACGTGACGGTTCATCCCCTAACCAGCAGGCCATTGTGAGTTCATTCGTCGCTGCATGTATGAAGGTGAACCCGAGTTTAGCCAGTTCCGGAATCACGTGAGAATCCTTAGGTATACAATAGTATTTACCTGTTTTGAATGTATGAAATGTAGATGCATGAAAAATGTGAAGGCAACTTTATAGCAATCGTTAGTAATCTGCTTTTCATAATGGAGCATTTTTCTTTATGAACGGGAATAACACTCAAACTGACCAAGCGTTATATACGAAAGAAGCAGGAGTTAAAATGAAAGGAACTATGGAATGGAAATGTTGGCTCCACTAGTTCTCCATCAGACGAAGTATGTAGGCGGTCTTCGGCCGGTTATGGTGTATAACATCGTTGGGAGAACCTCACGCGGGTCGTCGTATTTGGTCGTTAGGCCGCGTTCAGACTTCGCGCATCGATCGTATTGAACGCGCGTCCGAAGCGCTACCGTCGCGAAGTCTGAACGCTTCCTTAGGATGGGGAGTCGAAACTGGACGACGGGAGTCGTCTTTTCGAGAAAAGTTTCCAAACTGCTAGAGATTCTTTCCAGTAATTATATTTTCTTTCTTCTTCCCGTTTCATGTTTGTTACTATACCCCTAGCTGGCGCCGCTACAGAACTCCTATACCACTAACATATCTGACCAGTCGGCTCGCTGGCTGACGCCGGCGCCTTCTGTGGTATAGCCCGGTCGCCGGGCGAGCGCGGCTTCGTCGCGCGTGATTTTTTCGTTGTGGGTGCAATGCTCTGAAGTTTGTTCTCTCTCTCATCTGTACGCATGTTCTAAGTAAATTTATATAATAGTGGTAAGGAGCGTCGAGCAGGTGCACAGTTGAGAGAAGAGTCACATCAATCAAGCACTCCTACAAAGCAACAGTATAATCGCGCATCGAAACCGCGCTCGCCTGACCATGCCGCTATCCCAGAAAGAGATACGCCAGGCGTCAGGCTGGCCAGCCGACTCGTACCAACTGTATCTGCAGCGACCGATGATTAAGTGTATGACTGCCGATGGAGTGCTCAGATTCACGTCACCTACACCTAGGAATGTGCGACAGATGTAAATAGCTGTCCCGATGATGGGTGTGGAAAGGCCATGCTCAGCGACATGTGAATACAAAATTAAGATAAGAAACACAACAAAATCATCAACTGAGACCAATGACAACACTATTTAGCACTGCGAAGATAATGAGCCACTGTCTTTTTAAAACTATAGAAAGAAATCGAGAAACGCATATACTTGCTTATCCTCAAGTACTCCGTGCCTGCACGAAACGTAAAGAATTACGCCCCACCAGAGAACGAGGCTGACGAAAAGAAAGCTTGAACCGTTCTCCCCTAGTTCTAGATGATACTAGTTCGAAGAAGGAGCTGCGGTCTATATCAACACGTCCGTTCAAAATATTGTAGACCATAGGTATGTCATTTCGCCGAAATCTTAAATGTTTTGGATCCAAATTGAGCATTTTGAGCTATTTCTTACTGGTTTCTTACTAGGCCCCGAGGGATGCTTTTGTAAGTGAAACCGAGAGCCCTAATAAACAATTTCCTGGTGAAGTTATGCTGTATCCTTTCCAATTTGTCCATAAATCTTTTCTTGTGGGGACACATGTACCGTATTCTAGAATAGATCAGACGTAAATTTTGTCCCCTACGATACTATAGATCTTTGAGCTGTCCGCAAACTTTGTATCCCTACGATTAGATTTTGGATAGAAGGCTGCTAAGTCAAATGTGTAAATATTAAATAAAATGGGGGACAAGACACTTCCTTGGGGAACCCCACTGATAGCATGTCGGACCGTGGAAGCATGGCCATTCACCAACACTTGAAAGGTGCGATCAGCGAGAAATTCTTCAATCCACTTGACTATCCTTCCATGAACCCGATTCGCGTAAGTTTATGTAATAAAATGGGATGGGAGACTTTGTCAAAGGCCTTTTGGAAATCAAAATAAATGACGTCTACACTTTTTTGTATCCAGTACTGATGTCCAATTGTTCATTGCTTCCAACATGAGCGTTACTGTAGATTTTTTGCTCTGAACCCATGATTGATGGTCGGATAGAACCTGGTTACATGTTATGTGACGAACAATGACCTTCTTGAGTATTTTTTCAGAAAGTCTGCAAAACACTGATGTGATACTAACAGGCCTGTAGTTATTAGGATCACAGTGTGGAGGTTTCTTCCTGATTGGAATGACATAAGCATGCCGCCAGCTACGCGGAACAACAGCTTGGAAAAACAACAAATTGAAAAGGAATTCAAGTGGTGCTGAAATGACATCAGCCATCTTCTTTATGAAAAGGAATGGGATACCATCTGGGGTAGCAGAAGAAGAGCTACGCCATTAGAGATGATTTCGAGAATTTCATGACGGCTAAACCAAACAGAGTCCTCCATATAAGGAACACCGTGGACTGGTCGAGAATCGCCTACGTTTTGCTTAGCATAAACTTTTTCAAAAATCTCGGCCAGCATTTCCGCCTTATCATTGCCTGATACCACCACTATGCCATCCTGTCCTTTAACGACAGATAACGACATCTCTGAGACCGTTTTACAGGATCTTTGTCTGGCTCCGCCCACATCCGAGCAGACTACGCGTACGACATGCCTGCCCCACTCTTCTCAAACGAGGACCCTTGGCAAACCTTAATCTACCTTTTCTTGCCTCTTAAGTGCTCTGTAACCGTTTTACAGACTGTTTGTCTGGTCCCGCCCACAATGTTTGTGCCCCACATTTCTCAATCAGCCAGCCCTCGCTGACCTTGATCCTCTTTTTCCGGTTTCTGGAGTGTTCTGGAACCGAGCTACAAACTTTTAAAATGAGTATCCTGCGATTTAGGGCAAGCTCCGCCCACTGTGGGCGGGTCTCAACACACTTTGAGCGTGCCCAATACTCGCCAGATATTTACATTCTGCACTGAGTTTTTTGCGACTTCTAAACACTCTCGCGAACCGGGTTACTGAGTTTTGTGAGAAGCACCGCCCACCTTGAGTACGCCCCGCCCATTTTGGATGTGTCTCCCACAGTTAGTCTGGCAACTCCTTACTAACCTTATTCCATTTTTCCCCATCTTTGGCTGCTCCGGAAGCGAATTATGAACATTTCTTCTGTGGAACCCAAAATTTCGGCGAGTGCCCCGCCCACTACGGGCGCGGCTTCGCATGTGTTATAGGTTGGCGCGTAATTTTGATTTATTATGATGAGTCATCCAACCAATCACTTTCTATTACTATTCACAATGTCCCGTGAAAATCAGCGCGTCACCGTTGTAGAGTTGCACAAGTCAGGGATGAAGACGGCCGACATTGTTCGTACGACTGGCTTCAAGCAGCGGACCGTCTACAACATCGTAAATCGCTTCAAACAGACGGGAGGAACTGCAGATCGTCCTAGGAGCGGTCGCCCTACCACTGTGACCACCCCGGAGACTGTCAACAAGGTGCGCTGTCGAATTCGTCGCAACCCGGTTGTCTCCATGCGAAAAATGGCGAAGCAACTTGGAATCGGTCGAGAAAGTGTGAGGAATATTCGAAAGAAGCTGAAACTACGCAGTTACAAGATAAGTCGACTTCATTTCCTGAGCGAAGCGATGAAGAGAGAAAGACTGGAGAAAGCCGCAGGATGCGTCGTCTGGTCGGTGCTGGTCGCTTGAAGAATGTGCTCTTCACCGACGAAAAATTCCCACGATCGAGCCTGTACACAACCACCAGAATTGTCTGTACTACTCAAGAAGGGTCAGCAGAAGACAACGGCAGCGAAACCCGTCGGCCATAGGCACTTTCCAGCCTCAGTCATGGTCTGGGCTGGGATCTGTGTCACCGGAAAACCTCCACTCGTCTTCATCGACCGTAACCTTAAAATCAATGCTGCCAACTATCAACAGTGCGTTCTTCGCGATGTACTGGAGCCATCGCAGCACTTCGGTTCAGATGGATTTGTGCTTCCAAGAATGGGCTCCAGCACATTCTGACACTTCTCGTTCAATATTATGATGGTACCATCTCAGAAATAAATTGGTTAACGACATCAAGCTAACTGCTGATACAACTCGACTGAAAATATAACGACAAAGCAAATCTTGGTAGAAATATTAGTAACTCGACGACGCAACTAATGTTGGACAATTTGACTGAATGTCTACTCGAAATCCGTGAAATCGGGTAGGCGTGGCCTCATTTTTCAACTTGACCTGAAGGTGTCTATGCTTCTGGTGAGATATTTTCATCTTGACACAATTGTTGTCATGTCTCTGTTCAGCAAAGCCAAGGCGATTAACGAGTAACCAGTTCCGTGCAGCTAATGTCGTCTGGACTCCAAAAATTCCGGCGACAGGCGGAAATATATTGTGGCGCACGTGGTCACCTACCATCACTCCTATGTCTCGCACAACACTTGAAATTCGCTCAATGTGTGTCCGGAGATGTAACTGAACCACAACCTGTCTTTGTTGTGAAATGAGTCGTGGTGCACACTCCACACTGTATTTATGACGTTTATGACGTTGGCGTTGAAAGGGCGTGGGTAGAGCACATAAAAGGAAATCCAAGTGGAGCGTTGTAATAGAACAACGGCCCCAAGATATGTGGATGCTCCATTAGGTCGTTTTTTTTATAAATGCGCTCCTCTAATCGGGCTTAAAAGGCACTAAGCAAAAATGGTTCCTGTTCGAGCCAAAATTGTTCATGACATTAGGTTCCCCCCCCCCCCCTCCATTACAGAAGCTTGTTGCTAGAGCATTTTTCAGCTAATGTTTTACAAGCCCCCTCCCCTTCCCCCAACCCCTCGATAAGTAATTGAATCCGGAGAACTTTAAGTGGTTTCACGTTTTTGGATTTATAAGACTCCGAAATCATTCCGCTGTAATGAGCTTGTTGAGCCCTGCTCCTTTTCATGTTCAACCAGTGGTTTCAGTTATCCATTTCCTTATATATAGTCGTGAAGGTAGTGCCTCATTCCGCAGTCATGTGGTTAATACGTTGACGATGAGCCGTTTTCATCATGACTTGCGCATGGGACGGCCCACTTTTCCTTAAAATACAGTAATTTTCAATGAATCAATGGTTATGATTCAAGTGCCTCAAGGAATGCCTGAGGCAAAGATACGCATCTTTTATCTTTGACACGCTATACCTTTTACTGCCCCAATCTTCCAGAATTAGGGCAGTTCCAACCGAAATTTTTCTCCAAAAAAGATTCGGGAGACCAACAGACGACTCGCCTTTGAATAGCTAAGCCTCCTAATCGTGAATTTCACATTCACCTCGCACGAAAATGCCTGGCGCCCGCGCCCAAGTGCTGGTTCGCGCTACACGCGGCGGGTCAATGCATTCATGTTACGCCGCGCCTGTGCGACAAATGATAGCCAGTTTCGCGTTGAGCAAGTGTGATACACATATTCAAGGGGTCAGACTACCTAGGGAGAAAAGTTTTCAACGAATTCTGTTCCCTGTAGTATTTCGGCGACGGCGCCTATAGAGAGAACGCCAGGCAGTCTCTTGAGAAGGGAATGTGATATTCATGTTTGGGCAATAGAACTACTCTAAGAGACAAGTTTTCAGCTAATTTGGTGATTTATGGCATTTTGGCGCTGGCGCCTGTGCAACCGTGGTGCTCGTTTCAGAGCGTCAAGCTAGCCCTATGGATTTAACCGGATTTGATTGTTTGCACATCTTTATTATTAGAGCAATATACTGTCAGACAGCATTGTCTGACATCGTCCCACGAGACAGACTGGCTGTCGCCCACCATTGTCTGACACCGTCGTCAACGTGTTAACACCGCCTGCTGCCTCTTGCTTCCTGCTCGCTGCCGCTGCTTTCGTGCGATACAGGAAAAATGACAAACATATTGAAGCGCTCGTTTTTATGAACAAAATACAGTACTACCTCCTTAGTCAACCTTATTGCAGCTTTGGTAAAAGGCTCGCGGTTGAAAATTTCCCACACATCCTTGTTTTCAGTATAGCCTATCCTGCGTTGCTCATTAAAGCCTAATTTGTAGTTCCGGTTTTGTCGTTCGTTTTTGAACAATATTAACAGTTACTGTTAAAACAGCGAAAGACAAAACACAACAGTAAATGAGCCTTTAGAAGGATCATTTCAATGATTTTGTGTATAGGCTCGTTACTCACTGATGACGCCATACTACACATATGGCATGTATCGAAAAAAAAAGAAAATGAAATCAAAAAAAAGGTAGTTGCACATTTAGAAAATTTGAGACGCATCTAACCATTTGAATATTTACACTGTGGGGCTTCCACGATCTCTTCTGACAATGCCCGGCAGTGACTCTATAAACTCACTGAGCGAATTTCTAAGTGTTCCGCGTGAAATAGGAGCATGGTACGTGATCACGTCCGCCACAACATAATTTCCGCCTGTTGCCGGAATTCTTAGAGTCCAAACGGCATTAGCCTTTCCGTGCCGTGTTCAAATGCCACGCCTACTCTGGATCGGGTATAGGTAGTGTAGATAACAACATACATTTCAACATTTTCGGGTCCAAGTATTCAGGCGGTAAGGCAATTCGGCACTGTTGAACTATTCCTATCCCAGCCTGCCGAAATAAGGCCGGTTTTCTACCGACTTTTTCTACAAGGGCAGATTTGGCTGAAAATTTGTTCACAGGGGTACTTCGACCTCCTGAACACGAATATCACATCCGCTTCGCCCAAGACTCCTGGCGCCCGCGCCTCAAGACATCGAATAACATCTATCCACAAAGTTTCAGCAAAAAAAATTTTTTAGTTCTTGGGGTGCGAGTTGCTTGATAGTGTCGGCAGTTCTTACGATCAGTATTATGGGAAGTGGGTGCTCAATCGTGAACGAGTAGCCTATAGGATGAAGCGGATAAAAGTTGAGAAGATGTGAAGGCGACCTCCTGAGCGGGGCCGCGCTTTGGACAAGCTGTCGCGCCGACAAAATCAGCATCACTCAGTCAGCAGGATTGGACGTGCAACTAATTCCCAGCAAAATCATACACACTCCAAATCCCTGAGATGTCGTAGACGTGGCGCATACTTCAACTTTTCGTGGCGGTGGCTGTGCTTCTGGAGAGATGTTTTCACTTCTACACACTTTTGGTCGTGTCTCTGTCCAACACAGAACAAGATGACAGTTGTCTTGAAACTGAAACATCCCACGAGTAACTCATACTATGCCATGCTTCATATGCCACGCCTACTCCATCTCTGGGATAAGAAGTGTAATCGTGGTTGCAATGCTGCAATAATCACGAGCCTCTAGCATCTTCATGTCGCCGTTTCAAGTGACCGACGTGGTATATCTGCTGCGAATACGGACAACGATGCCAAATCGAAGCATTTCGCGGAACACTGATCGTGGGAGCTCCCTTTCCGAGTGGTGCGGCTTGTAAACGGGTTTGAACCCAAAAAATTGAACATGTAGAGGTTGCAGCTGTTGCAACGAAAAATGGAAAGAATAAAATCTAACAGTCAAGCTATACTGCTGAACTTAAAAGAAAACACATACTTCTATATCTACATACATCCAAACGGCTTTGATCCCATCTGCTTTCCCGGGCCCAAATGTTGCTCTCAGTTCTTCAGTAAAACGACTGTTCAATACCTCTGGAGATAATTCCTTTGTTTTCATTACTGCATCACCATATGAGTTGAGCCCGTACGAAAGAACCATATTATGGGGTTCCTGAAAAAAAAACTTTTGCGAAATTATGGTAAACACTCCTCCGAGAATGTGGACGCGAAAGCAGTGAGTGGTCTGATGGCTTCCAGCTGGCGGTTAATACAGTCTTGTTCTCTACCTGTCAAGGAGGATGGGCCTGATCTGACACCAGCCGCTGTTCACAAACTGTGCTAGACCTGCAGCTACCGCGATTGGTGGAAAACTGGCTGGCGCCGCACCAAACCCAGCCCCTGACATGCCCCAGCGTCCGCATAAAGCAAGACCTCAGGTTGGGAGGCGGTCGAATGGCGTGCTCGCCTTTTGTCATATCGTTCTTAGGACGCTGCTGGCCGCAATTGCCACCTTCACTGAACCTCTCTCGGTTCGGAAAACTCGTCCACAAGCCACGTATCACACTGATTCGCATAATTGATCGATCTACAATGGTAGGACGCCTCCGTAAACGCCGAATTGCGTACTGATGACTCAACTACGCATTCTCTTCATTTCTCTGGTATTATTTTGTCCAGCTATGAACGATTATCGATTATTCATTGCATTTCTGTACAACTGCGGCGTTACTAAACCAGTGGTGAGTTTTGTACAGTTGCTTAAAATTTTCTATGCTGTTTGCTTACTGGAAGAGTATAGTTTCATGACCATTTTAGGATCATGACACATTCTTCTTCTCAGTTCGCTCACAGTTATTTTTCCTTGTTAACGTTCACCCGAAGAGTTCCTAACAACTGTTTTTTACACCTTTGTACAAAAGTCACCAGAACAGCTTCACGATGCATTATTCTTCAACATTCTTGCTCTCCCTGATTCTTGTACTCAGTCCCTTACTCCATCAACAGCAGATTATTATTACTATATACTTTATTACTCCATAACCTATCAATTTACTCCATAACGTCATGACCGAAATACGACCTCAGCTTCTCTTACGTGATGAGTTACGGGAGATTCTGTGTCTCCTTTGGGCATAACAGACAGCAACGTCGCACGCTCCCCTATGGCAGTAATTAGTGAGAAATGTTGCTCGTCAGCAGGGTCACAATGTCAGTTCCAACTTACAAATGGAGTAAGGGACTGAGTCCAGGAAAATTGTATCAGGGAAAGCAAGAATATTGAAGGAATAATGCATCGTGAAGCTGTTCTGGTGAACTTTTTTGTGCAAACGTGTAAAAAAAAACAGTTGTTAGGAACTCTTCGGGTGATCGTTAACAAGGAAAAAAATAACTGTGAGCGAACTGAGAAGAATGTGTCATGATCCTAAAATGGTCATGAAACTATACTCTTCCACTCTTCCAGTAAGCAAACAGCATAGAAATTGAGTTTCAAGCAACTGTACAAACTCACCACTGTAGTAACGCCGCAGTTGTACAGAAATGCAATGAATAATCGATAATCGTTCATAGCTGGACAAAATAATACCAGAGAAATGAAAAGAATGCGTAGTTGAGTCATCAGTACGCAATTCGGCGTTTACGGAGACGTCTCACCATTGTAGGTCGATCAATTATGCGAATCAGTGTGATACGTGGCTTGTGGACGAGTTGTCGGTCCGAGGAACGCCTACAGAGGCTCAGCAGAGGTGGCAATTACGGGCAGCGTCCCAGTTACTGTATGACGGCTGCCAGCCACGCCGTCAGGGCACAGCATTAGTTGGGGATTTCGGTCGAACCCGTACGACCCCCCCCTTTTTGGGGGGTTCAGTACGACCCCCCCCTTTTTTTTCTTACTGTTTGTTTTTCTTTTCGAGCTCGAGCTAGGCACTAGAGCTATATGGCGGCTCTAGGTTGTAAAGGCATAAAGTGATTCCACTCAAAGTTTGGAGGAATACCTGTCAACTTTTGTGACGCAATGAATACCAGGATGTGAAGTAGCGAATGTGCTGATCCCCCCACCCTACAAAGCCTAAGGCCATGAAGCAATGCGGAATCCGAGGAAATGATGGAAGGCGTAATATACACATCAATTTGAAGAAATGCAGAAATGCGGAAAATGCAGAAATGACGAAAAGCATTACAATTTCCAATTTTTCAGCAATTCGCCATTTCTGCATTTTCCGCATTTCTGCATTTCTTCACCGTCGCAAGCTATGAACGCGGCCTAAATGATGTAGCATAACATAACGCAACCGAAAGCAGAAATAGCATAACATAACAGAAAAACACAGCATAACAGAAAAAAAAAGAAATGGAGCTATACCAGCCGATCAGCTGGAAAATGGTGAGGAATCGATTGGAAGGGATTCTGGGCAGGACCAGCCGTGCAAGGTGGTTGCAAGTGGTTGGATTGGAGCGCGAGTTTTCAGGAAAACAGGGTGTCTTTGAAGGGCCATAACTTCCTCAAAAGCGGACCTGTGGGAAAGAGGAGACCGCAGTCGTGTAGAGGAAGGTTTGAGCTTCCTAAAAGTACTAAAATGCTCATGAAGTCGCTAAATTCATAGAGAAATTCAGCGGTCATTCGGTTCAATTAGGGGTCTTTTGGGGGAGCGCACTTTTTGGATAGTTTGCAGTGCAAACTGTACAGGTTTGAACCAAGATATTTCCCTTGAACCTCAATAGTTTGGAAATCTGAAACCAGTGTCGAATTCTAGAAGATTTTCTCTTTCCAAAAACTACTTGAACTGTTTCTGAAGTTTCCGGGATTCATGAGATAATTGCGTTGGGGATTTTTGGGGAACACTCCGAACTGTTCGAAAGTCCGTTTTCTGTGTACGGTTTCAAGCGAGCGTGTTCGAATAGCCAGAAATACATGTAGAACGTATCCTGTGGTGGAGCAGGAGCAGGATGTGGTTTGTTTAGCGCCAATCATGCTAACTTTGGATGCGCCGCGCATTGAGGTCCGCGCAGAGGTGATGGGATGGTGCAATTTGAGCGTAATGTCTGTCCACGCGAGCAAATGTGTCTATAGGATTCAGGGAGGTCCATGGCGAACCTGTGCACTTGTTTACAGTGTTTTCCGTTGCGTATGATGGAGCGTGTCCCTGTCGACGCCGCCAGATTCGTGCTCCGCCAATTGCTGATTCCGATAAAGGAGACCAACTGCTGGAAAACGTCTGATACGAACGATATGGTAGTCCTGTCGTTTGTCGAAAAAAAACAGGTTGGCTCAGCGCCAAGCGCGATCGCGGACACGCCCCATCATCCGCAGCGAACCAGAGTATGAGTTGTACTGTTTAGTCACTTACGAGATGATGTCGACTTTTTATTTCCAGTTATTTCAGATTAGTTTGATGAATGAAAGTTTTGTACTATTTTTTTACATATCCGAGTTCTCTACAAAGCAAGCTTCGCTGTACAGGACTCAGCACACTGACACCTTTGCTGCGTTACTGGCTACCGCACTCATTACGACCCCCCCTCTCCTGGCGGCCAAATACGACCCCCCTGTTGGGGATTCCCCAACCAACGATGTGCCCTGTACGCCATCCGACATACCCTGTACAGGAGAGCTCAGAGGTTGGAAAGAAGTGGGTCAGGGTCAAGGCCTACAGGGAAGATGGATGAAATGAGAGAAGTACACCCGCGACGGATGGTTGTCAAATAATACGACACTAAGCGGTCCTAAAATCGGAGAACAATAGGTGGAAAAGACTAACGACTAAAGAGGTTTGAGTGCATCTGAGACGTGTACCCGCCCACAAAGGGCGCAGCGTGCCGAAACTGTAGTTCGTTTACAGAACATCCTATGATCAGAGAAAACGGAATTCAACTCAGCAAGTGTTGGCGGATGGGATAGTCGGGGCGCAATGCGAGGGTGCATGCGCTACCGTGGGCGGGGCAAAAGCCAAGAGTTCGTAAATTGCTTAGTACGTTAAGGACGAGAACGACCAAAGGTGCACGAAAAATTAGCTGTAAGATGGATTGACAAAAACATTGCAGTCGGAGCATGAGCCGATAAGGCGAAGTAATTCGCTCTGTTCCAAGGCTGATAACAGGCCGTCAAAGATAATCAGCCCAAAGTTTGATTTTTATAGAGTCACACATCGTCATGACTTCAAACTATCGACTTTTGCAGAGGGCCGTGAATGGGTACTGAGCTGAACCTTGACAATAATAAACTTGACTTTGGTAAAGTTGTCAAAGTAGGACTTGAGTTGACTTCATGTAACCTTTTCAACTATTTAGGTCACTAGCCGGATGGTCAACTGATTGTGAGTCTGGCGCTCCTCTTTTGTGACACGTTTTTGTTGTACAAGACCTAGAAGACAATTTCAAACGAGTTTCCCGTTGGCATCGTGCCAATAATCGCTACGGCATATGGCTGTATATGCGTTCCCATATATCCATGCAGCACCGTGGCCGCTTCATATCAATCCCTTCGCTTCATATTTTACTTAGCAAATGAAGCATCAGGTACGGTCGTCCATTTGTGGGCGGGCGGGCGCGGTGGGCGTCCGGGTCGGTATGTTGCAGCTTGATAGGGCTTTATAGGTACGCTCCTTGGGAAAAACGCTACGCAGCGCCTGCTCAGGAGCTCGGAATTCCGTCCTGCCAGGCGTATTAATCCGAGACGTCTCGGGGATTCATCGTGCCAACTGCCTTTAAAGACACATGGTACGCTCATACACTTTGAGGGTGTATGAGACTATCAGCCCCCCAGATGTCGATGTGTCGTGGTCCCCCGCCCAAACATGCCCAGGAATGGAGATACAG